>PVJD01012459.1:0-39614 GCA_004026545.1 Mormoops blainvillei | reverse complement strand
CATACGGAAGACTGATTTCTGGAGGAGCATAAAGTTGAACTGCAGCGACAACAGGGCGTCAGTGGTCGGAGAGGTACCGAATAGGAGACTGCTAATAAGACAGTGATTCAGAGAGGCCTTTGAAAGAGAAGTTAAATCGACTCTGACGTTCCCAGTTTGGGGCCAAGTTGACAGTGTCGCTGATAGGGGACTTGGGGTGAGGGGGGATTCACTCTCCATCCCATCATCCCCTCCCCCACACTCCACTATCCCACGCGCTCTAGACCCTCCTGGATCACCCAGCCTTCTCTCCCTCCAAGCCTTTCCTATTTTGGCAGAAACAACTATTTCCCCCCATTCTTTAGATGGCCTGGCTTTATGATTTTTTAGGAAAAATAACCTCTTGGAACTTCCATTTCCACCTTTTCAAATTAGAAACACAGGATTGCATCCACCTCTGAAGTTCTGTCGTTTCCCAATTATTTCTTCTGTCAGGACAAAACCACTCCGTTATCAGACTTTCAGGGCCTTCTCATCTTCCCACCGAGGGCTGGGACTGACGCGAGGCACAGTGCCTCGCCGAGCACCGCGGCGGCCACGGAGGGCAGCCTGGAAAGGAAGGGGTAACCCGGGCTGAAAGGAGCAAGTCCTGTTCTCAGCTCCGTTCACCAGCTGCTTGGTAAAGGCAGCTGTGTCACCAGCGGTATCCACAGATGACTCAGCAGGAACGAGGGCATCAAACTTGACCACTGTCTGCTCAAAGCAGTCAGTCCCCCAGGTGGGCCCTCAGGCGTAAGACGGCGCCGCCACGCACGCACGCAGCACGCACGCCACCACGCACGCTGGCCCCCGAGCTGTGGCCTTCCACGTTCTGACACCTCCACTTCCCCTGCTCCTGTGAATTAAAACGGGCTTCTCTGTGTGTAGACCCAGGACCAGAAGCGGCATCCGCAACAGCTAGAAACTCAAAAGACACACAGATTCCCGGGCTCCGCCCCAGACCTGCTGAATCAAAAACTTGAGTGGGCCCAGCGATCCTTGTTTTGAACAAGCCCTGCAGGAGATCCTGGTGCATGCTAACGTTTGAGAAGCAATGAATTAAAAGATGGAGAGAAAAAAGAAAAATGCTGTACTATGCCTAAGTAATACATGAATATATTCATGATTCTGAGCTGAAGGCAGACTCAGGAATATAATGTGGTAAAAATTTTAGAATGAGTGGAATTTAATTTTTGTGAATAAAGGAGACACTTTAGCGAAACCTAGCAACATCGACAAGGACAAAGGAAGAAATTACTCGAGAGGCTGAGGTCTAGAAAATTCAGTTAATTAAGGCAAATAAGTGTGGGGTTTTTATTTGCAGCATCAAGATGCGTGAGTTCAGGTTCCCTACTCTTTTTTTCCCTCCCTTTTTAAAAGCTATATAACCTTTGATTTAAGTGAAATCTACAGTGAAACCCCAAAAGTAAAACAGATAATTGGGTTGTACACCAGGGAAATGGAGAGTCAGATCTCTGCCTCCCGTCGCAGCCCCTTCCCCTCTTCCGCCACCCCAGCCAGCGGCCCGCAACGCTCCAGGCAAGGCCCATTACTGCAGAAAATAGCTTTAATTCCCCCTTCCCTTTGCATACCCGATGCAAAGGCCTCAGGGAAATTCCATTATATTCCTGGGACAGGCATTTTAATTAATGCAAAAAGAAAATTTGTTTTTGTTGTGATCGTGTTTTTCCCTAAAGACCAAGGATGGGGAGAAGGGAGGGGACCATCACCCCGGAGAGGCTCTTTCAGGGACAAGGTGAGCACAGTGAAAACGCAAGTGCCTCTGTCGCCTTGGCAGCCAGGAGATAGAATCACCTGCTCAGGAATGTGCTCCCAGGAAACAGCCCTAATTGAGCCCCATAATCTGGGAAGCCTATTACACTGCCAGCCCAGGAAGTGGGAGTGACTCAGTCTCTGTGTGTGTTACCATGTTTTGCTTGGGCAGATGGGACTGATGATACAGGCTTCCTTTCTCCAAGGCTTTTCCTGAAAAGAACAGCCCACCTGTATTTGCATGCATATTTGCAGCCTTCTAGAAAAACAGAAACCCAACTGTGCCAGCTGTTCAGCTGCCTCAGAACTTGGTGTGAGTCAAATCTCCTTCGGAAAATCTCCCAGGGTCACAGAAATGTTTAGCCAGAAGGGGGTCCGTCACCTTCTACTACAGCTGTGTTTGAACTATTTTTCTTTTAGAACTAACTTTCTTTGCAGTAACCCTTACCCAGAAATAGATTAAAAGGTGGTTTATTCCCCTAGCCCCTTGAGCCTTCCTCTTGCTCTCCTCCATCACCCACTGACACCCAAAGAATACAGCAAAGCCTAGTTTAAACCCACTGATAGTGTGCCGCCAGTGGCCGAGTCTAAGAAGCAAAAGGTCACAGGGCTAGAAAGAATCAGAGCCTGGCTTAAAAATTAATCTCTGCTTCGGAGATCTTCCCTGTGTAATCCATCAAGGCTATAAAATTACTCCGTTGGCTATAAAACCCTTCCTTCTGCTGGCATAGTTTCTAGGCACTCATTTGTTCATTCTCTGACCGAATGTTTATTAAACCCTTGTTATGTTCCAAGCACCGGCTAGCTGCTGTGGACGCAATGGTAAGCCGAAGAAGACGAGGTCCTTCCTCACGAACTGTATTGCGGGATAAATAGACCAATAAATGGGCACGCGCATAACTGTAAAATGACAACTGTTATTTATATCGCGGAGGGGAAGCAGAGGGCACTCCAAGGACTGTGCTTGTCCCAGGGGGATTTAGAGCTCCTTCTCCATTTCCTTGTTCATCAGGGAACAACACCGTGACAAAAATTAGGACAGGAGGGTTTTTCTTTGTCAGAGAAGTCAGGGAAGATTTCCCAGAACCCGCAAAAGCACAACTGAGATCTAAGTGGTTAGTGGCTAAGAAGGGAAAGAGAGGAGGAAGGAACATACCTGGCAGGAGGGAACAGAATGTAGCAAGAGCATGGCCAACTGAGAGTATGGCTGAAGCACAGAGTCGAGTCGGGGAGGAGGGGCTCCCAAGACCACCCAGGACCGTGGTGAGCCCATTTAAAAGTCTGTCTTATCCTAAGAGCAACGGAAGACCATGAAACGTTTTTCAGGTGGGGGAGGAGGGCAACCTATACGGTCAGGTTGTTGTTTCAAAATGCACCTGTTTATGCATCACGTCTCGTGCAATTGTTTTGTGAAACACCAAATCACCCAGGTGACTCAGCCCCCCTACAGCCCAGATTTGGTGCTCTACAACTTCTGGCTTTTCCCAAAACTAAAATCACCTTTGAAAGGGAAGAGATTTCAGGCCATTGATGCGATTCAGGAAAATACGACGGGGCAGCGGATAGCGATTGGGAGCGCTGTGTGAGGTCCCAACGTGCCTGCTTTGAAGGGGACTGAGGTGGCATTGCCCTGTGTACAGTGTTTCTTGTATCTTTATCTTCTTCAATAAATGTCTCTATTTTTCACATTACTTGGTTGGATACCTTCTGGACAGACTTTGTACACACACACATAACACTATGCATATATATGAATTGTTTATGGTTATATACACAACTATATATAACAATTAGCAGACTATATATTTATATAACTATGAATTTATATAATTATGTATTTGTATCTAAAATGCATATATTTGTTATTTTTCTGTCTCCTCCAGCTGGAAGAACTCCATGAGAGCAGAAATTTTTGTCTGTTTTGTTCACTGATGTTGCCTGTTACACAGAAGGTGCTTAATAAATGTTGTACAATTATTAAACCATCTCCAAACCCCCTTTCCTCCAACAAGTTTTACGGGCTTTGGTGGGATTAATCTTCCTATATCATTGCTCTGTTCTAAAATTCTCACTAGCTTTTTCCATGGCTCCAAAAGGAAGTACACATTGCACAGTAACAATGATGTGACCTTCCACTCTCATTTCAGTTTATTCTCACTGCTTTTATTTTCTCTGCCTGTAATATCCTTTCCTTGCCTCTCTGAACGTCCAAATTTTACTCAGATTTCAGTGCCTAGATTGAGTCCTACCTCCTCCATGAAGCCTTCCATGGTTCCCTTCAGCAGGAAGCCATCTGCCTCACCTTTCTCTGAATCTCACTGTTGGTTGACTCTCGTGACACGTTACTTCATCCTGAAGAGTACAACATAGGCTTAAGGGTTTCAAACCCACGAGTGCCGTCTTCAGCGTGTTTCTTAACTCTCTAAGTCTTGGTTCTCTAGTCAAAAAATGAGGACGGCGGTAGCTTATTACAGTATGGTTATGAGGTTATGTAACGGAATAGAAACAAGCCTGATTCTCTCAGCAAATGTTATTAGCTAGTGTCATTGTCATCCCCAACACCGTATTTTCCTCCTTGGAATGCAGTTATGCTGTTTTCCCTGTTAAACTGTAAGCTTTTAAAAAACAGAATAAATGTGTAATTTACCTCTCCACATACTTAGGTCCTCAGTAAATATTTGTTGAGTACGTTGAGAATCAAGACCATGACTTTGTCCTGTAAGTTAAAGGAAAGATACTTGCTAACGAGATGACAGCATTTTGGGGGCAATCATTTTGTAGCAAGCAAAGCCGTTCCTACCTGACTTTGTTTTACTTCTGAGATATTGTTAGCATAGAATTTGAAGCACTAGTGTTAGGTTTTCTTATTATATTTCTCAGTGTATATAAATAATTTGTGGGCTAAAAAAATATCAACCTAAACCTTCCTGAAATGGCCCAAGGAAGAAAGTTAAAGGGCAAAAGTATAAAGTTCAGTGAGATGTGGCCCCTGTCACTGGGAGACAGTCGCATCTCCAGATATACCCGGGGCAGCTAATATACATAGTAGGTGACAACAGAAGCCCAGTGCTATGGGAACACAGGGGAACATCCTCAGTCTTGTGTGTTGTTTGGGGGATACTTCCTAGAGAAGGTGGTATCTCAGCTAAACTATTAGAGACAAGTGAAAATTAGTCAAGAGAGAAAAGTGACACAGGCATCCCATCCGGGCAGAAAACATGGCGTAAACAAAGGAAGGAAGACCTGAAATAGCATGACATAAGCTAATTGTACAAGCACTTTGGCATGACTCCAGCTCCTATTCCAAGGCAGGAAAAGGGAATATGAATTTGAAGAGTGAGCTGAGGGTCAAGTCATAGAATACCCCCCGCCCCCAGTGCTGTGCTCAGTGCTTTATTTTTCTGCTAAAGAGGTGATCTAAAGGATTTTAAATGGGGGAGGGGCATGGTCCGCTTAATGTTTTAGATTTCTCTGGCTAGAGGTAGTGGCCGGACCTGAGGAACATAAAAATCAAAGCAACAATATAAAAAGAACCCAGTAAGGAGGCTATTGAAAAACTAAGCTATAGAAATGGAACACTTAACCAGGGGCATAGGGCAATAGAAGAGGGGATGGAATGAAACACTGTTAAGTAACAAAACCAGTAGGATTTGGTGATTGGAATGGAGGAAGGAAGAACCTAGGTTTCTATCTGGATGACTGCGCAGAACATGGTGCCAGTCACAGAGATGAGACGCTGATGACAAGGAGCAGAGCAGGGACTGGGCGCGTGGGCGGAGGATGATGAGCCCGGTGTTAGCCGCCTTGGAGCATCAATACTCACAGCCATAAACTTAGGGGAGAGATCCGAGCTGGACAGAACATCTAAGCGTCATCAGAATATAGGGACGTTAAGCCAGGGGAGTGCGTAAGCTCGCTCACGGGGAGAGTTTATGTAGAGACTAGGGTCCTGGGGGACACAGCAGAGAAGGCAGAGGAGGAGGAGGAGTCCATGCGAGAAGCGTTTTAGGAATATGCGGAGAAAGGGAAGAAAAGGATCAAATGAAAATGAATTTGCTGAAGCTGAGTGGGTAAAGCATTTTGGGAAGGGAGCAATGGTCAACAGTGCTAAATACAGCTGCAGTGCAAAATAAGGTGCAGCCATTCAGTGTTTCTTCAATTTGGCAAAGGCATTTTGAATTAGATTTGGAGCAAGCAGAAAACCAAGAGAGGGTTAAGCCTGCCATGTGAAAAAGATGATGTAATGGGAACAGATGACAGTGAGCGGAGGGGCACCTGCATGTCCACTGCTTGTCTGTCTCATCGAGGAGAGTGATCTTCAAACTGGAAAGGCAGAGCCAGTGTTTTTAGGAGTGAAGTAAAGTATAAGATAGATTAGAATACAGCGAAGACAGGACAGTATTCCTTTACGTATAAGGAAGAGGCCTAGATTAATTACATTCGAGTCTGTACATAGACACACAGTGACGCATGGACACACGCAAGATGCCCCACAGTTACGGCGTTAGAATTTCCCGTCAGAAAACTTGAACCATCAAAAGTAAGGATGTCAAAGGTGCTAGAACACTGGAGGCTACCACAAAAGAAAAAGAAGTCAGGGAAATTGTGTTCACACAGATAAAGCACTATCATATAGAATAAGAAAGAGTAGATTTATTTGTGTGGGACCCCAAAAGGCAGAAACCAAATCAAAGAACAGAAGTTGTAGATTTCAGCTAATTAGACAGAAGGACTTGCGTTACCAAGAGACACGGGCCCATTTGAAAGGCAGCATTTCCCTGGCTTAGAAGTGTTTGAACTGAGGTTGATCTCATCTGTCAGGATGGACAGCTGGACTCATTCCCTTTTAAGAGACATCATTTATAGGAAAAGGCACTTTTCCCTACTGAGCCTAGAAAATAAATTATATTTGTCATCCTCAGATTGTATTATCTCTAAGGTCCCTTCTAAATAGGAAATCCTATGTATCTAGATTCTAGAAACAGTAAATGTAGTTTCTACAGTAAATGTTGAAATGATGGTAAAAAAGAAACAGTAGTAAACTAAATCATGCGGGACCAGGAGTATGGGAGTCGGTGTTGTATTAAGCTTCATTTCTCATGGGACTCTTTGAAGGAGAACCAACATTGTGGGTTGAATTAGGCCCAGTTCCTCGCTGGTTTCAGGCTATCAGATTCGTAAACGAATACTTAGTGATGTCCTCCCAGTGCCAGGCACAACGCTAGGTACAGCTACTGTGGAGAAACTGTGTCAAGACGGACACTAGGCACACTTGGAACAGAAGGTGACGATGCTGTAAAAGACTTCTTGCCGTCTCCCTCCTTGCCAGTTACAATGAATTACAGCGATCAGAGCCATCAGCATTGGGTTCCTGCTTTGTCTAGTTCAGCCTACAAATCAAATACTGTGCTCTGTTTATTACTGCAAGACCGTAATTCACAGAGAAAGGCTCACAGAGGTCAGTATTTATGACTACCCAAAGTGTTTCATTTGCAAGAATTATAAATGGGAAATCTGGCACATAGTTAGAAATGTAATCTTTGGAATCATAAATTTGCCCCATTGATTTTTATGTATTTCTTAAACTGTGCACTGCTGCTTTCGATATTGTTTTGGAACAGATTGACCATAAATATTTAAATAACTGCTGTTCAACAATCCAAGCTACTTACAACAGTGGCTGTTGGAAGATACAAATATGATTCGCTGAGGTCAAGGTCAAGAAAAGCAAGTTAAACAGAAAAGATTCCAAGCAAATTATGACTTAGTTCTGTTCTAGCATCTGAAACAAGAGAGAGTTAATAAGATCATGCTTGTAACAGGTACTCAATACATGTTTTTGGAATGAGGTGTATGCCTCAAGGAACTTATCACTAACCTGGGGATGGCGGAGAAGGCAGGTTTGTGCTTTCGCGATGACTTAAATGATAGAAGTGCAAAGCATGGTGGAGTCAGATCTAATGCTGCCTAAATCATTTCACTGTGCTTTTTAAAAAAATCTATACATGAATTTGAAAGGAGATACACCAAAAGCACAGAGTAATTTAAATCCAAGGTCAAACATCAAGATCCAGCAAAGTGGCTCTTGTCTTAACAACCAGTCTAAGAAATACTCTCATTATGTGGCCTTAAGCTGTCACTTAAACATCATTTTAAAAATGTCCTAGAGAAGCCATCCTCAATTTCCTAGCCAAGGTCCCACTGCCCTGTGTGGCAGCTGTGGCAGTACTCTGCTCAGATCTTCCTTCAGGGAAAACGTGCTGGGAGACAGGTAGTTAGCTAAACCCACAAGCCGCCACATCTGCAGCACCCTACATCACATCGACGCCAAAGTCGTGATCCCTCTGGGTTGCTCCCAACCAATGACCAAACACAGTATGGGCACTATCTCTCTTCCTGCTTAACCAACAGAGGATTCCTCTAGAAAGCCATCTTTGCTCTGGTGCTCCCACTGATATGGCCAAGGCTTTCTGAGAGCTCATAGCAGTCTGGTGCGCTTTCTACCCAACCTTTACTTCTTCACTCCCTTGTTATAAAGGGGGCACATTTGCATCACCGTCTGTATTACTCCCACTCCACTGATCTCTCCCCCTTTTCCTCTGCAAGTATTTCCCCTAATAAATCTCTTACCACTTTTAATTCTATCTTGGCATTTTCTTCCTGGAGAATCCAAACTGACATACCCAGTGACACTGTTCAAAGCGCACATCATATTTGTCATTATATACTTATTTATGTAGGTATTTGATAAATGATTCTCCTCTCAAAGGACTTTTGATTTTCATTGGGGGTAAGAAATTTGTCTACCTTATTCCTAGAACCTATCAAACAACCTAAAAATCGCATTGCGACTTATAAATATTTATTGAGTATATAAATGAATAAAAAACAGACAGAACTGTAACGTCATGAAAGATTGGGGGTTGCATTAAAGAGAGTGGAACAAAATATTAACAATTAACTTTGGCAAGAGAAGGAAGCCAGGAGGGGTGGAGAGATAGGAAAAAGATAGAAAGTAAGCCAACAGTACTTAATAGTATCTTTCTACTTAAGGGGTTTTGATAGTGACTGAGAGAGAAGGTGTAGTCAACAGTACAAAGACCTGAGAGCTTGGTTTGCAGATTCCAGTATTAATACACTTATTTCAATTCCCAATTTCTAATGATTCAAGTACTCAGGTCATAGTCATTCTAGACTGATGCCTAGTTGACGTTAGTGATATCTTTGAAGTTCAAACATATGTGTAGTTAACTGAAAGGGAAAGAAATTTTCCGTACCAAACCAAGAAAATTCTCATGAAAACTGAGAATTTAGGAAAGGCTACGTAACTAAAAGTTTCCCAGGTATTGGGATCTTCCTAATGACATATTGTCATTAATTCTTATAGTTTGTGCAAAACTCGTGCACACAGAATTGGCGGTGCACAGTGTCAAACACAGAGCTAAAAAAAAAAATAATTTCTGACTTTGGTTTCTGGTTATGATGGGGCAACTGGTACCAGACTAGCCCTTCTACTGTAAACAACTAGAAAACTTGAGAGACTGTTGAGGGAAAAAATATTTTCAAATATAAAACAATTAAGGATGACAGAATTATAATCCCTGGGAGGAGGGAAACAAACAAACGAAGCTTTATAATTGCTCTTTCAGCCTGGAGGCATTTGACGGACCCCAGGGTAAGAAAGGGAATCTAAGCAAACCATGAGAGTCTTGCTGTGCAGAGGAGACAAAGGTGGCAGGGCACTGAAGGCAGCTGAAGCCAGGGCCAGAGGGGAGAGAGCAGAGAGTAAGTTCAGGGAGTGTACAAGAAAAGTCTCCTTGAGCCTCTGGCTGAATGCTAAGACATATATGCACAGTGTGAGGCTCCAGAAGCCAGGAAAAGAATGGTACTGGGAAGCACAGCTATGAGAACTACCTCCAAACGGGGGATTTTTTAACTCTAAGTAGAGACCCCAGAAAGGCTATGCATGCCTCAGTAGCAGGGCTAACCTAGCTATAGAGTAATAGCTCATCTAGGCTCATCTAAGCCAAGTTTGAAACAGGGCTTAAAAGGAAAAACTTATTAACTAACTAGCTAACTAACTGCCTGCCATAATAAAAGTGAATATTCTTTAAAGGAAGGCAGTAAAACCTAGATACTCAACAACATACCATTAACAATGTTCGGCATTAAATAAAAATTAGTAGGTGTGCAAAGATGCTGGAAAATCTCCCAACATGTCCCGACAATATGAGGCCCGCATTGTCCTGACCCTGAAATCACACAGACATTACAGGAAAATAAAACTGAAAACCAGCATCTCGCTGACCACAGGTACGAAAATCCATAACAAAATATTAGCAAATAGAAGCAACCAATACATAAAAAGTGCAATATATCATGACCAAATGCAAGGTTGGTTCTAAAAATCAATCTACTTAATTCATCACATTAAAAAAATAAAAGAGAAAAATTACATGACCATGTAAGTAGATCCATTTGATCAATTCAACATCTATTTATGATAAAAAAATATTCAGAATTGCAGAAAATATCCTCAGTGAAATAAAGAGCATCTACAAAAACCTACAGTTAATATTACACTTAATATTGAAATATTGAATATTCCCTCTCAAATTAAAAACAAGGCAAGGGTATCTACTTGCACCATTTGTGTTTAATATCATAGGAGAAATCAATATGAAAAGAAAAGAAATAAGGAATAAAGGTTTCAAAGGAAATAATACATTTCTTTTCCAGCTAACAAGGTTGTGACTGCAGAATACCCTAAAGAACCTAGTAAAAAAGCTGCTAGAACTAATAAGTGAATCTAGCAAGTTCTCACAATTTAAGAAAAAGACATAAAATTTAACTTTATTTCTTACACTAGCAAAAATTATTTAGAATAGAAAAAATTTTAAATGCCATTTACAATTTCAGCAAAAGTATTTGCAAGATAAATTTAAGAAACCTGAACAAAGGGAGAAATGTATCGTATTAGGTAAAGACTCAATAGATTTAGATGTGAATTCTTTCCAAATTGATCTACAAACTCACTACAAACCAAATCAAAATCCCAGCAACCTTAATGGTAGAAATTCACAAGCTGATTCTAACATTCATATAGAAATGCGAAGGAACTACAAGACTGGAAATTATTTTGGAAAAGAAGAAAAAAGTTGGAGGACTAAAACTACTGGATTTCAAGTCATAGGAAAGGACATTGACTTGATCGAAATTAAGAACTTCTATCCCTTAAAAGATACTGATGAAAGAATGAAAAGATGAACCAGACAGAATATATTTGCAAATCATGTGTTTGGTAAGGGACTTTATCTAGAATATATAACAATTATAAGCAAACAATCCAATAAAAATGGGCAAAATATTGAATAGACATCTCACCGAAGAAAATATGCAGAGGGCAGATAAGTACATGAAAGCGTATAAAAGCCCAACTTCATTAGTCATCGGAAAAATGCAAATTAAAACCACAACGAGATACCACTACATGCCTATTAGAATGGCTAAAATGAAAAAGTCTGACTTTACCAAGTGTTGAAGAGAATGTGGAGGAATTAGAATTCTCATACATTGCTGGAAGTTTCTTAAAATATTCCCCTGTCGCTTTACCCAGCCATCCCACTCCAGAAATATTTACCAGCAAAAAAAAAAAAAAAAAAAAAAGTATGTCTCTATGGAAAGAATTGTTCATAAATGTTCATAGCTCTTATTTATTCCAAATTTGAAACAACTCAAATGCCTATCAATAGGTAAAGTATGGTATATCCATAGAATGAGACACTTGTCAACATTAAAATTACTAAACTGTTGATAACACATCAACATTGATGATTCTCAAAATGATGATGCTGACTGAAGAAACCAGAAAAAAAGTGCAGTATGATTCTATATGTAAATTCTAGAAAATGCAAACTAGCCTATTGTGGTAGAATGCAGGTCAGGGCAGAGAAGAGATTACAAAGGGGCACAAGGAAATTTTGGGGGTGATATTTTCATTCTCTTCATTGGTGAGAGTTTCATGGCTATATACATGTCAAAACTTATTCAATTGTCTATTTTAACATATAATTTACTGTATGCCAATGATACCTCAATAAGGCTATTAAAATAGGGAAACTACCTGAAAAAATATTTCTCAGAAAATGCACAAATTGCCAATAAGCACATAAAAAATGTTTCACATCTTAAGCCACTAGGAATATGAAAATTAAAGTCACCATAAGTTACTACTACTCACTCATTACAATGCCTTAAGTTAAAAATAGTGGTAGTCACAGGTGTTAGCCAGTATATAAAGCTACACGCTACTGGTGGGAGTGTGAAATGACAGAGCTACTTTGGAAGTCAACGCATGTGTCCACTTTGTAACTGTGTGGTCACAGCAGCTTTATTCATTAAATAGTCAAAAAATGGAAACAACGCATCTATCAACCAAGTTAATGAACAAATACATTTTGATATATTCACACAATGGAGTCCTATGCAGTAAAAAAATGAAGAAGCTACTTACATAGGGAACAATGTGGATGAATCATAGGAACATCTAGCTGAGTGAATGAAATAAAAAAAAGAACGCATATGATAAAAATTAACTTCCGTGAATTTCTATAAGGATAAACTAACCTAGAGGGATAGAAGTCAAGTCTGTGTTTTTATACAGTCATGAATGTACTAAATACCACTGAACTGTTCACTTTAAAATAGATAATATATCATGTGAATTTCACCTCAATTACAAAAAAAAATCAATGTGTATGACGGGTAGGAAATGGAAAGATTCACTGTAAATAGGCACAAAATATTCTTTTGGGGTGATAGAAATGCAGTGGTGATTAATGAGAGGATAAATTTTTAAAAACTCCTTGAACCAAACTCTTAGAAGGAAGAATTTTATTGCATATAAATTATGTCCCAATAAAACTGATCAAAATATATTTCTTCAGTTTCCCTTGCAATCTCAGAGCTTAGGTGTTTGGAGCAATGAGAGATAAGCAGAGGCTGGGGGTGGGGCTCTAGGATATCATTTTAACCTGAGGCAACTTAGCTAAAATGGGCTTTTTGTGCTTTCCTCCTTCAGGAAGATGAGTTCCTTGTCATTGGTGGGGTTTAGATAAGAGGAAAGGAGGTTATCGAGGCCAAAGAATTTGTACTGGTATGTACTTTCCTGTAAGGTCTGCAGTTGGCTGTCTCTTAAAAGAGTATTTTGGCTTCTCTCAAAGCAGAGGACTGAATAAAAAGTTCTAAGTTTTAGTAGCCTCTTCACCTCCTTAATTCTAAGCACCCAGGGCTAATAATAGGTTAGCCTCTGGTCACCACATCACCCTTATTTTATTCAAGAGTACCGTGTACACAGAAGGTGCAGAGCTGGGTGATTTTTCACCCGGGTAACCATCTCCTAGATCAAGAAGTAGAATCAGGGCCCCAGAAACCCCCTTGTTCCCTCCCCCCAGTCATTGCTCCTCCCCCAAGGCAGCCCCCTACCTTAACAGCTGGTATTGAAAACGTATTGTTTCGTATTTTACACATTTAGAACAACATGTTACCTGGAATTGTTTTATGTGTATGTGGTAGAGGTCAAAATTCTTTTTTACCCGAAAGAGATATCAAAATTTCCCAATATCACTTATTAAAAAGCCCACTTCTCTCCACTGCTGTGCAGTGTCATCTTTTTATAGATTAGAAGTCCATGTAACCATGGGTTTGCTTCTGGACTCTAATAGATTCCATTGGTTTGTTTGTTTACCCTTGTGTCCAATACCCGATGATTTAATTACTGTAGCTTTATAAGAAATCTTGATAAATGGTTAATTCCTCCCATCTTCTTTAACTTGTGTTGGTCATTTTTGCCCTTTGCATTTACATATAAATTTAAAGTCAACTTTCAATTTCGCACAAACAATTCTGGATTCCTGATGATTGCATTTCTCTATAGAGCAATTTGGGGAAGACTTGACAATTTGATAATGCAGAATCCCCCAATTTGTGAAAATTATATATCCTTTCAATCATTTGTCTTGTCTTTCTATTGATAAGGTTTTTTGTGGTTGATGTTTTGACTACCTTTTCTTAGATTAATTCCTAAATATTTGATTTTTAATTGCTATTATAAATGGTACAATATAAAAATGTCATTCTAAATGTTTGTTTCTGTTATATGGAGATACAACTTCATTTTTACATATAAACTAGGCAACCTAAGTGCCCAACAGTAAATGAGTGGATCAAAAAACTGGTACATTTACACAATGGAATACTATGCAGCAGAAAGAGTGAGCTACTACCCTTTGCAACAGCATGGATGGAACTGGAGAGCATTATGCTAACTGAAATAAGCCAGGTGGTGAAAGACAGATACCATATGACCTTACCCTTAAGTACAACATAATCAACATAACAAACAAGCAAGCGAAATATAACCAGCAACATTGAAATAAAAAAAACAAACTGACAGTAGCCAGAGGGGAGGAGGGAGGGTGATAATGGGGGAAAAGAAGGGGAAGGGCCATCAAGGAACACGCATAAAGGATCCATTGCCGAAGCCAAACAGGGGAGGGATTGAGGGTGGGAGGTGGGGCTGGGTGGGGCTGGGGAAAGTGGTGGCTGGAAAATGTTGACAAAAAACAAAACAAAAGAAACAAAAAAATAGACAGGGGGAGGTTAAGAATAGTATAGGAAAATTGGGAAGCCAAAGAATGGATACGTACAACCCATAAACATGAACTAAGAGGTGTGGGGATGATGGGATGGGGTGCGGGGCAGAGGGAATAGAGGGGAGAAAAAAAATATGGGACAACTGTAATAGCATAATCAATAAACTATACCAAAAAAAAGACCTTAAAAACTGTTTTAGTAATTTGTTTATAAATTCATATTCTCTACGCAATTATGTCATCTGTGAATAACTACATTTCATGTCTTCTTTCCAATCCAAACATTTTTATTTCTGTGTCTCGCCTCATTGTACTGGCAAGAAACTCTAGTGCGACGTTGAATGGGGGTTATGCTAGAGGGCATCTTTGTGTTATTTCTGTGTTCTCGGGAAAACTTCACCAGTTCACTATTAAGTATGCTATTTGATATAGGATTTTTGTTGCTAGCCTTCATCAGGTTAAAATGTTCCCTTCTACAGGTAGGTGCTGACAGGTATTATGCAACATATTTATAACATTTATGACACCGATTTTAAAAATCCATTCTGGGAGCCTTTGCTTTTCAGAGTTTTTATTCCACTTATAATTAATGTAACTAATTGACTATAGGATTATTTGCATTCTACTTGTATCGTTTGTTCTATATTTCTTATTCTTCTCTTTATGTCTTCCTTTGGTTAATCATGAACTTTTTAAACTTTAAAATGTCCTCCTCTATTAGCTTGTTACTTATACATTATATTATTCTTTTAAAAATGACGACCCTACAGATTACATTATACAGCTATTAATTATTATAGTTTACAAGTGGTACTACTTCCCTGCAAAGCTAAGACCCTAAACATTTCAATTCCCTATTCTCTTTATCTCTATCTTCTTTTATTTTTCCTATATTTAAACTATACGTGATGTTATAATTAAAAAATTTCCCATCAGTATTCAACACTTTTCTTTGTATTCACCCATTTCTGCATTTTAAAATGTGTCTGCTTCTAAGAAATCATCTCAGATTTTATGTATTTAAAAATATCTTTATTTTGCCTTTATAGTTGGAAGGTATTTTTAGGGACTGTAGAGTGGCAGTTACTTTTTTCCAGCATTTTAAAGCTGTCAATCCATTGCCTTCTGGGTTCCATGATTTCTAGTGAAAACTCAGCTATGCAGCTATTTTTCCTTTAATGGTAGTATGTTTTTGTGTCTGTTTATAAGATTTTGTCTTTATTTTTTAGTACTAATACTGTGATGTACTTAACTATGGTTTTCTTTTTATGTATTCGATTGGGGTTAATAGTACTTCTTGAATCTGTAGCCCAATGACTTTCATAAATTTTAGAAAAATTTCAGCCAGTGTCTTCTCAAGTATTGATTTTGCCCATTCCTCTCTCTTTTCTACTTCCTGAAATTCAATGATAAATGTTAGACCTATATTCTATATCCCATGTGTCTTTTAGGCTATTTCATTATTTTGCATACTTTTTTACTTAATTGTTTAAGTCTGAGTACTTTTTTCATTGACCCGACTTCCTGGCAGTTATCATCTCTACCGCTCTGTTATAGCAGCTCCTAAATCCATTAACTGGGTTTTTAATTTGAATTATTGAATGCTTTATTTTTTATCCTAATATTTTCATCTGTTGCTATGACATGGACTCTGAATTTACCTTCGTTTCCCCTTCTCCCCTCCCATCTCCACCAACCCATCTGTCTTATTTTTCTTATGATATTCGTGTTGTTTCAAGAAGGATGAGATTATCTAGATTCTACAGAGCTCTACTGTCCTTAGGAGCTTTCTCGTGTTGTTTGTGTTTCCCTAGAAAAGGGCCCATTATGTGGCCTGGTTGGAGTAATTAGATATTGTTGACGTATCAAATACCTCTCTGCCAGCTTTGGAGGGTATCGTGGATTCAGATGTCTACCGGCTTAAAAGAGGGAAGATCGCAATTTATGTCAGAGTTCCCACAATGCAAGCCTTGTCCTTCGTCCAACAGCAAAGCAATTACTCATCTAGATGACTTGGGCTGGGTGAATTCTGATCAAGAGGGTACCACTGTGCATCAGCAAAGGCCAGGGTCACAATGCTGGACGCTACCCAAGTTTCCATAAAGTCATGATCTGGAATTCCCTGAGGATGAAGGGCTAGAGGGAAGAAAATGGGGGAGAGGGCTCAGCTTATCTACTCGGTTGTGCCACAGTCACCTGTTTTTGCCTTTTTAAGTCTGGCTGCTTCAGTCTCTTTTGCTGGTTCTTCATCTGCACGACCTATAAAGATTGCACCCCCGCAACCTGCTGGACAACTATTCTAATACAGCAACCCAACAGTTACTAACACATCCTTCGGTTCTTATTTTATCAATAGTGGTTTTAGGTATCTGATATTTTATTACAGTTACTTATTAGTTATAGTTTATTTCCTCCCATCAGAACATAAGCTCCCTTAGAACAGAGATAACATCTACCTTCTTGCTAGTGTTTGGCCCGTTCCCATAACTTGGTCCAGAACACAGAATGGAAACCGAGTGGCTACTTATAGAATAACTATGAGACAATATCCATGGCTGGACTGTGCCCTTTTTTTTGTTGTTGAGATGACATCTGGCCAGAGTGGAGTTGGAAGGCGCATGAGTATGAGATGTGATGTTTCAACCTCATTCTTTGCTACATGTAATCCTACACAGCAAGTCAATCATTCATTATAGGGATGCCACTCCCATCCCTCAGATCCGCACTCCACTAACTTACCCAATCCGTTTGCAATCCTATCAACTCTATCTCCAAAATAATTTACTCCATATCCACTCTTTTCTCTCCATCACCTCTGTGCCTCCTCGTCCAAGCCCCCTTCCTCTCTTTCCAATCAACTGTGATAGCCTCCCTGTGTTCTCCACATGCAGCCAAAGTGGTACTTGAAAAAACAAAGCATATTATGTCCCTGACCTGTTTAAATTGTCCAAAGTTTCCTATTACACTTAAATAAAACCAAGGTCCCCAGCATAGCCTTTGAGGCTGCACATGGCCCGGCCCCAGCCCTCCTCCATGACTGTGGGTCCCTCCATCTCTCCCTCACTAGCTAGGCTCTGGTCACGTTCCCCCGCTATCTTTTATGGTAACACAGCAAGCTCATTGCTGCTCTGGTCCCCTTTACTTGACGTCCCTCTGTCTGGAGGGCCCTTGTCCCTGGTTTTGGTGTGGCTGATGACCTCACATCTTTCAGGTCTCCAGCTTGCCTGACCACCCTATCTGCGGCCACCCAGTCTTTCATTGTCTCATAGCCCTGTATTACTTTCTTCACAGTTCTTATAGTTAACAGCAATTTTCTTACATATTTAATTTTTCCGTCTTTTGATTATCTGTCTTATTCACTACCATTCCCCCAGAGTCTAAAACAATATAGGATACCCAATAGGCGCTCATGAATTATTTGTGGAATATATAAGTGAATAAATAAATGAAAGGGAGATACTCTCAATCTGTCATACCACTACAGTTCTAACGGTTATTTCTTTGGGATGCATCCTTGTTTATTCTTTCTTTACTTTAAAGAAAACAGAGTGAGTAAAGTGAAAATCCATTATTTTTTCCCTCACCTACATTCTCCCTCTTCTTACAGAATTATTACTAAATTCAAGTAATAAAAACAATTGCACATATTCTGATCCCTTGCTGGTGCCAGACTAAACGGATTATCTCATTTAATTATTACATCAACCGTCTGCATTAGACCCTTTTATAGTCTATGCAGTACTTTATAAATGTGAGGTTTGCAACCAAGGAATTTTGGATCACCTTCCCCTCCCCTCTCAACAATCCTATCATTATTACTGACATAGAAGAGAGAGAGAGACAGAGACCCAGAGACAGAACACAGTTCATACCCTGGTGACAGGAGAAAACTTTGGCAGCAAACTCTGAACTCAGCTAAATTAACATCATCCCCAGAAGGAAGGACAAACCAAAGTCAGATCATTGTCTGTGAACCTTTTCTTCTTCTGTTAGAACCACTCTCTAATTAGTGGACTCTCAAGGCATTGAGTTCAGAAAGGCTGACTTTGCTTGACCAATTAATCTTGGGGCTTAGTGTGACCAATTCATTCTGCTTTCCAAAACAAAATTACATGTGAAGTAGAAACTCATTTACATACTGCCAAGAAGGGTCCTGTTTGAATAGGAGAGACTAGGAAGAGAGAAAAAATAGTTAAGAAAAATGTTAGCACGATAAAGGAACACACAGACCAAGAGACTATCCCTATGCACCTCCAAATGTCTTGGTGAAAAATGAAGGAAATGGAGAGTTTAGATAGCTACAGAATTGGCTAAAATTTTAATTTTTTTATCTGGTTATTGGCATCATGAAGATATAATGATGTTGAAGTGTTTTTGCAAAGTATTTAATAATTGTCTGACAAATTTTCTTGAATTTTTAGTTTTCTATATTAATATCTTGGGGCATCAAAATATAAAAAGTGGCTTTGTTGATGTATTTGGAGGATCCACTGTAACCTTAAAAATCCATTGTACCACTCGGGAGGCTGTCTTCTGAATCAGTGACAATTTAGTGATGGTGCACTTTCTGTCTCCATCAGCCAGCAGCGGACACAATGGAGGTAAATATCGAAAAGAGCCTTAGCGGGTATGATTAGGCAAATTAACTATCAGGAATTTTGCTAACCCTTCTGTGTGAATTAGCTCATTTAATTCTACACCAAGCCTAAGAGGAAGGTATTTCTATGAGCCCAGTTTTATAGATAAGCAAAAGCTTAAGTAACTCTGCTCAAGTTCGCCTGCGGAGTCTAGAGTCAGATGGGCCCAGGAAGCCCTAACTTAAGAATCCAAACAGGTCGATAGGCAGGTCGTGAGAGAACCTACAGTTTCTTTGGGGCGGCGGGGCGGGGGAGGTATGCATTTATGCATGAAACAGTTAATCCACAACAAAAGGCTTAGCGGTTTGAATGAGTTCATACTACAGGCTCACTTAGGTTAAAATCTGACCACACTCAAGACAGAGTTAACTCCCGACACCATGATCCAAGGGGAACTGAGCTCCATGTGAGTCAGTTGTCCCCAAAAGCGTAAGTGGGGTGGGAACTGATCCTTGAATCTGGGAGATTATATATAGGAACTCAGCTTCTCGGCCACGTAACACTCTAAAATTTCCTTCTGACGCAGGTGCCTATGACTCCTTTTTAAACTAGAGACGTTCCTCAACACGATCTCGTTTGTCTTACAAACAAGCAGCTGGCAAATGGAGGGCGCAATGCTGCACGCTGGAAAGAGGTGTCAAGGTTGGCAAACTCTTCTTCCTAGCTACCTTATGCCTTTTGTGCCTCTTGGGCTTTTATTTCCAGTTCTTTGCGATGGGTTTTTGGTGCAGAATGAGAGTTTTATATCGGGCGGCGTGCACGTGTGCGTAGGGCGAGGGAGGACGCGTCGGGCGCCATCTGCAGAGCCGCACGGCACGCCGCCCGTCCCCAGGGGTGGTGTGAAAGGATGAGTCAGGACGGGAATAGCATTTCCTGACTGCCCACTCACAGGCACGGTGCCGGAAGGTTTTATTTTACTCTCTAGGTTCTAGTCTTTAGATTTGTATGAAAAAAAATGAATTGCCGAAGCTGCTGATGAGAAGCTTCTCATAAGAAGTAGAATAATTAATGACAAGACGCTAATCTCCTGAGGGTAGGGACTGTGGCAGTTTTATTCACCAGTGTGCCCCAGCACCTAATACACTACCTGGCAGAGAGTCAGGACCTGGTAAATATTTGTCGAATGAATAAATGAATAATACATTAACGTAATATTTCGTATTGATGGGATCAAATCTTCCCACTGAATCATTGCTCCCCAGGGTCATGGAGAAGCTGGCAACTCAGGTTGCATTAAAACTAGGGGATATTTTTAGAAGCTAGGCTCTTTGCCTCATTAGCATCCTGCTCCCTGGTATTTCCCTAAGAATGTGCAGAAATATAATTCAGTCAAGAAATATTTTTTAGTTCTATGGTTTGAATACTATTAGAGGAAATTGGGGATGGTGCACAGAAGGCAAGCCAATCCTTGTTCTCAGAAAGCTTACATTCTTGTAGGTTAAGCAACATAATAAATAAATGTATAATATGACCGGTGGTCCCTGGCCAGCTAGCTCAGTTGGTTAGAGTGCTATCCCCATATGCCAAAGCTGCAGGTTTGGTCCCCTGTAGGGCACATACAAGAAGCAACCAGTGAATGCATCAGTAAGTAGAACAACAAATCAATGTTTTTCTCTCTCTCTCTCAAATCAATAAAAAAAAATTAAATACGACTGGTGGTTTAAAAAAATGCTAAGAAAAAGCAGGGGAAGGAGAAAAAGAATGACAGAGGAGCACTATTTATATAATGGAGTCCCAACTACCTCCCTTGGGGAAAGCATTGTCCAGGGACTAGAATCAATTAACTGAGGATAATATGAGGTCTGCCTCTATTAAGTTACACCAAAAACTTTTAAGGACTCAATGGCCCCCAAATCATAAAGATCTGGGGAAATTGTTTTCCACTTGATTATTCAGAAATCTTTCAATGAGCAGCTGGTGGGATACGAGGCTGGTAAACATGATCGAGAAAGAAATTCTAGAGGAAATGATGGAGGGGTTATAATAGCTAACGTGCTCTGAGCACTTACCATGCACTAGTGAGCACTTTCTATGTGTATTGTCTCAATTTATCGCCAAAAGGCTCCCATGCAACGGGCACTATACTTAGCCCCCTTTTACTGCAATGAGGCACAGATTAAGTCGCCGGAAGTCACTCCGCTAGTGGATGGAAAATCCAGTATTGAATGCAGGCAGCCTGACTCCACGGCTAAGCCATTAAATTATTACCTTGTTAGAGTTAAGTCTGCGGTCGAGAGTCCGAGTTTTCTAACTACTAATACATACTTCATCTTTGAAAAGTATATTAAATTATAGAGTTTCATTATTTAAGACCACTTTTTTTTTTTTTTTAAACAGAGCTACAAAAATCTGTCACAAAAGGATACGCTGTTCCATCAAGACCTTGCGCACCGATTTATGCCAGCCTCCGGGTGTTTGCGTTTGCAGGGCCCTCTGCCTGCAGTGCTTTTCCCAGGGATCTCTGAATGGCTGGCTCTTCCTCATGAGTCGAGCCTCAGCTGACATGCACCTCTTCAGAGAGGCCTTCCTTGTCCAGCCTGTTCCTGGTAGCCCACCATTCCTGAGTCCCTTGCTATGTTATTTATCCTATTTTTATGTTCTTTCCAGCCCTGGGCGCTCCTTGAGAGTTCCTGGTTATTGCTGCCCGCTTGTGGTTGTCTGTTTCCCCTACCAGAATGTGGGGTGACACATGGTCAGGGTCAGGGGCTGCTTTGTTCCCTGACACTTCTCCAGAACCTGGTATCTCACCGAGGCTTTAAAAACATTGGAATGAATGAATGCCGTCCCTGGGGCCTGCGGACTCCGCTCCCAGAGGGCTTCAATTCTGCGGAGAAACAGGCTACTGGCGGCTTCTACCCACCGTCCTGTGCAGAGGGACAGCGCCAGATGGGAAAGGAGAGACCTCCAGCGGAGGCCTGAGGAACTCTCGCCAATAACGCACCCCAAATGAACTGTGAACGCTCTGGGGGCTGCCAAGGAGGCCAGATATGCCACTTATTTGCTGGAAGACCAATTTGGAGGGTGTTTCTGGAGTTAGGTATATTCAAGGTCATCATATACATCTTCTCTAAATCTCCTTGTATAGTAGGTCTTACTTCTCAGAATAAGTTCCGCCTTATTTTGGATCAGATGCTCGTAATAGTTTATCACCTGTCTTCCCCCAGCAGAACATCAAGCCCACGAGAGCAAGGATCCATCTGTCTTCACACGCCCAGATACTCAGTGTCTAGAACCATGCTAAACACACAGTAGGTGCTCAAGGCCAGTGGAAGAAGAGAATGGAGCAAACGTTTATTGAGTTCCCGCTAAGTCCCAGGCCCTGATCCAGCTGCCCGGAAGGTATCTTCTTTAATTTGTTTACCCTATGAAGCTGCACGCTTTGAAGAAGTTGAACTTAATTTTTAGGAAGCTAAAATTTGTAGAGTGGCAATCCCTTTCTTCTCCCATGTTATAACACTGGGTTTTCCCAGGAAGTGGTTCTTTAAACGAAGGGGGGATATCACTGGGAGCCTCAAACGTGAATCGATTCACTGAGGTCTGTGCTATGACCCAAAGGTGCGGTATCCAATAAATACCTTTGTGTGATGCCCACAGCATAGCGGAGGATCAATAGAGAGTTGTAACTGAAGCCCTGGCCACTGCTTCACCTGCATACTCATTTCCATTTGTATTCTCAGTTTGGATTTCTCTGAACTGGAGGTGAAAATGGAACTTCCAGACAAGACTGGAAGTACGTTCAAATGAAGTGAATTTGGAGGAGGCAGCTCTCAGCACATACCGCAATCTTAGTCTGGGCCCATTAGATAGGGAAGAGAAAATGCAACTTGGTTCAGTGGCATGTGTGAGGCTGGAGGAGGAGAAATTGTGGGAGAAGCAGTTCAGGCAATGTCTGACCGCCCCAGATCCCCAGCCCTGAGCTCTATACACTCCAAGTTGGTCCACCGCTTAGGGGCATTTAAGAGGCACAATGTGGGGATACATGTATTACATACCCTGGTCATCAGTTACCTTGCTAGGTACCCAATGGGTGAAAGATAGCACTTTTGAGAACATTCTTGAGGGTTTAACACCAGATAATAGTCTTTTGAGCTCATTCTGTGTGTAAATAGGGCCAATTTGAAAGAAAAATGAGCTTCCTCTTAAAAACTATAAAATAACAGTTCCATTACACATACTTGGCTCAGCCATTTAAAAGGACAGGGAAGCTGGTTCTCTCCTGGGGATTTATCAAGACACCTGCCTGCGGGGCAAAAGGAAGTAAACTCTTTACAATGTATCCTGAGGGCTTCCCCCGCCCCCCATCCTCTATAAAGAGTCTTGACTGAGGTCAGCATTTCATTAGCACTTGTTCACAGGGTTGCTCGGAACAGTGAGACCACTTTCAAAGGGGACAGAGACCGAAACACCACAGTGAAGCCACAGGCTGGGTTTCAATCCCAGCCGTGACACCCATTAGTTGTCTGCTCTTCTGTGGTTCACTTAATCTCTCTGCCCTGTGCAGGGCGGGCCTCTTCGGGCTCTGGCTCTCTGGTTTGATGCAAATTTCCAGGATCGGTGGGGTGCGCATCTCCATTCACAGGCTGCAGTGGCCCTTCAGAAAACTGCCCTGTGCGCAGCCAAGGGAGGGAGTTCCCCTTGAAGACTCGTGACTTAGAACTAGAACCGGGGTGTTCATGAACTGGGCCCCTAACCCCCTGTTCGCCATCAGCATTTCTCCTTGATGCTATGTCTGGAGTTCCTACCTTCTAGACGTGGAGGGAGGAAAGAAACCATGCACAATTCATCGCTGCTGCTGCTGCCATCTCTTTTCCTTTCTGTTATCGTAGGACGGCAGAATGCTGCACTTGGTGGTCTTCCCTCAACAGGCACTGGAGTGCTTCTTGAAAATGGGTTCCACTCAGGATGTACTGGTTAAAAATTTTAGAGGGCAGTGTGTGAGCCCCTGAAGCCGCATTTTCAGCCAAGCACTGCAGATAACCCCTATGTAAGCTAACACATGGGAAACACTGTCCTAAAAGAAGGGGGGCAAAAATGTCACGGGGCGCTCCACTTGCCTGCTGCTGCTACGGACCACGATTGATCACCGTTAGCCAACGAAGATGCATTGCCACCTACTTACTACGTGCCCGGTACAACGGTAAGCAAAGGTCAAAGGGCCTACTCTCAGGGAGCTTCGGGTCTAGCAAGGGGAAGTAAATGATAAACAAATGCAAATAGAGAATACACGAAGCAGTGAGAAAATCCACAAAGTAAAATGAAGGGCTGTGCTGGGGAGGCGCACCCTTTCGGGTAAGGTAGGAGGGAGGGTTAGAGGAAGTGTGGTATTTGTGTGATGACTAAAAGGGAGTGAGGAAGAGAATCATGTGGTAGGGGAAGAACATTCCAGGCAGAGGGAACAAGGACAATGGCCCTGGAGAGTGCTTGGTGTGGGTGAGCAACAGTGAGGAGGCCGCGGTGGCTGGTGACAAGCAAAATTATGAGATGATCACCTAGGACCTGTAGACCATAGAAGGACTTTAGATTTCACTGAGCAAAATGGGAAGCCATTGGGAAGGGGTTGACCAGAGACATCACATAATTTACACAGCCATTATCTTGCAGCTTGTTTGCTTTATATCCAGGCTGCGGAATACTCTAGAACCTGGAAGAGGGGGAGGGAAGCGATGCTTTGTGGAGATAAAATATTATACCATTATCTTCACTTCAGTCTCTTGTCTTTTGTTTATGCAGTGGCTCCCTGTTCCTGGCTGACCTCCCGAGGGCTACATGAAATAGGTATTTTCCTTGAGAATTGGGGCAAAGAATAAGGAAGTTTTGCGAAGGAAGGAAGGCCCAGAAAGTCTTCATTTATTTATTCACACATGTATTTATTAAGGCTTAACTGAGTGTGCAGTGTGGGCAAGGTACTGCTTTGCATACATTATTTTATTTACTCTCCTGACCATCCTGAGGGAGGGTCCATGATCATCGGCCTGTGGGTAAAGAAATGGAGGCTTCGTCAGGGGCAGCCAGTCGGCCATGGCAATTCTGGGGCTTAGACTCAAAGACAAGACTATGCCAGCAATGCCTGCGCTTCTCCCTCCGTATCGGGGGTAGGGGGCAAAGCTCTGGGGCCAGTCT
Organism: Mormoops blainvillei; assembly: GCA_004026545.1. Classification (NCBI taxonomy): domain Eukaryota; kingdom Metazoa; phylum Chordata; class Mammalia; order Chiroptera; family Mormoopidae; genus Mormoops; species Mormoops blainvillei. Next base: position 14,413 of record PVJD01012459.1, on the reverse strand, counting down.
ACCTGGGTTCAAGTCCTACTTCTGCTGCTTACTAACCATGTGACTTTGGCCAAGTTATTTCATTTGACAGGCCTCGGTGTTTGTGTCTGTAAAATAGGGATAATAAAAATTTCCTCTCCACTGGATTATTAAGAGAACTACATGAGCTAATACATTAAAACACTGAGAAACAGGGCCTGGCGCCTAAATATTCCTTATTGTCACCCTGACTGTAGGTGAGGTCATATGAGGCTGCTGGAAGAACCTGGGCTCTTGACCCTACATGGGGCAATGTCTGAGGACACAGCCCCCGATTTGTGAGGTGGTCTTTCTCAGAGGTAGATTAATGATCTAGGCGCAGTCAGCACTGTCTTGAAGTAGAACCGCCACCTTTGGCAGAGAGCTAGCTCTCCATCGCTGTCTTGTTCAGTTGCCAGCGGACGTAGGAACCCTGGGAAGGGCTGGACGAGATGGTCTGGGAGGTCATCTCCCAGATAGAAAGGTTATGATTCTTTCCAATGGGGTGGAACACAGGTAGCCTAAAGGCCTGGTCTAGCTTGGTTTTCCTTGCTTAATGTCTTTTTTAAAAAATTGGTTTTAGAGAGAGAGGGAAGGTGGAGGGGAAGAGAGAGAGAGGGACAGGCATTTATTTGTTGTTCCACTTGTTGATGCATTCCTTGGTTGCTTCTCCTATGTGCCCTGACCGGGGATCAAACCTGCAACCTTGGTGTATCGGGACAACGCTCTAACCGACTGAGCTACCTGGCCAGGGCAAGGCTGACTTTTGATCAACTCTCCCCTGCCAGGGCCACCTTGCTGCTTATATATGAATATATGCCACAAAGCAATGTACCATTCTATCTAGAGGCTTTGACGCAGCAGCTATTTCTTGCTGAATAAACATGATATGAAAGCATTCTTAGTGGTTTTGTCCTAGGACAGCCTTTCTCTTCCTTCTAAATATCACGTTTTGCAAGTGCTGTTTCTGAAAGAGCAAACTCACTCTATTTTTCAATGCCTGGAATGTTTACTGCCTCTTCAAAACAGCATTGAATGTTCCTGCTCATTGAGAAGAAAAATTTCTTTGTCTGGATGTCAAGACAATGGACAGGTTTCCGTGTTTATAAGGCTGTTCCATTCAGACGCAAATACGCCTTGAGGAATTTGGGGCACACTTAGAGACAGTTACCAATCTGCTGTACTTTAATGATAAGGCTGCTTTTAGCAATCACCTGTCTCTGTTTTGAGTGGCTGATTCCTTGAAATATGTCCATCCACCTCTTAGTTCTTCTAATTCATTCTCATAGTAGTCAAAAGAATCTTTTCATGTTGCAAATGTGGTCAGTTCCCCACCCCCCACCCCCATTAAATTTATACCCTTCTATAATTTCCAGTTGCTCTTTGGACTAAGACCAAACTCCATAAATCATGTCACAGAGACACACAGGGTCACACCACCCTATAGCCTTATTTTTTACTGTGTTCTCTGGTCTTATGCTCCAGCCACACTGACCTTCCTTCGGGACCTGCCATTCACCATCACCCTCTGGTGACAGAGCCTTGCAAACATGCCCTCTTTTGCCTGGAAAATTCTCTCTCATTCCGCTCAGTTAAGTTCTACTTATCCTTCAGATCTCAGCTCAAACGGCACTTTAGAGAAGACGTCCTGATCTTCCTATTCATTACACAACCCTACTAGACCTTGTTCTAGTGTATATCATGGCCTCTCCATTGCAGCACCTGCCACAGTTCACATGAATTTATTTGCCCACCATCAGGGCAGGAACCCTATCTATCTTGATCACCTGTGAACCCATGGCCTAGCCCATATCCAACAGAGCACAGAGACATCCCGTAGGTGTGTTTGTACTTTTTGAGTACATTAATAACGTCTCACTGACTACTCAATTTGCTCGTAAACTGCTTGAAAGGTGACATTCCCACGTGTCAGCAATAGGCTTCAGAGAAGGTGTTCCTGCCCGTCTTTGAAACCAGACGTTGACTTGTCTGCTGTTTGCTCTTCCCACTAACTGCTCTGGCAGACCCTTGGGAGGACACAGGCCTCGGCCATTTCGGCCCATCTCTTCTCCCGGCTCGATCTGCCAGTGAAGAAACGATGACTCAGAAAACTAATGGGCCAGTCTCTCTGAGGACGCTGATGATTTCACTGCCGGTGATTTTTCTATTAGGTTTATAAAATTGAGTCAAAATGAAGGAATTGCCTTGGGGCTCAAGCACCGAAGACAAACAATAAATTCAGAAACACAAATCAAAAGAGCACTGACCAGTGCACATGGTAAGCAGGCGCCAGGAAAGGAGATCGAGGGGGAATGAGTTAAAGGAAAAAGAAAACACAACACCGCAAAACAGAAAACAATGTCCAATGGAAACACACTGGAATGGGAGGAAACCAGGGACTGCAACCAGACCGGCCCGGCGTTACCGCTGTAGCGCCCGGACAAAGATACTATCACATACGTACAGAGACCACCTAGAAAGCGGCCACCAGGCGCACCCCATTCAATGGCCGCCTTTAATCCATACGACGAGCATGGGGACAAAGCGGCGCTGCTTCCATTTTACAGGCGAGAAAACAGACACTTGGGGGATGAATAACTTTAAGTCACATTTAGAACCCTGATTTATCTGATTCCAAAGCCAGAGTCTTTTCCAACTAGATAGTTTGTCTCCCCAGGCCTCTCTCAGTATCTTCACCTGCAAACCGTGGCCTGCTACTATGCGGAATTGTTGCCGTAATTACCTGCAGGTGCTAATGATGTGTGGCGAGTGAGTACTTGGCTCTCAGATGACTTTTTTGAGCGTTATTTTTTGTCCTCCTTAGTTAAAAAAAAAACACAAAATTATCCTCACCCGAGGACACTTTTTCATTGCTTTTAGAGACAAAGGAAGGGAGAAAAAGAAACATCAATGGGAGTGAGAAGCACTGACGGGTTGCCTCTATACACACAAGGACCACACCTGGACTGGGGATTGTACACACTCCAACCGGGGCTCGAACCCACAACCTAGGTACATGCCCCGACCGGGGACCCTCGACCTTTCTTTTTTGGTGGGCGGTGGAGGTGTATGGGAAAATGCTCCAACCAGGAAAGTGAGCCGCCAGGCCAGAGCTGGCCTCCTTATTTCTTACCAGCTGCTAAGAGTTTTACTAGGACCTTTTAAAAATGGGTTCTCACTCCCATCTTCTGATTTAATGTGGGAAACTCGAGGGGGACATACTTCAGAAAGCACCGTCACTTAACTCCCACCAACACCACCAGGTTTCTGATGGTCCCATTGCACTCCAAGGGACAGCAACGTCAGAGCGGAACCAGAATCTAGGTCTCCCTCCACCGGCCCAGGATTCTTCCCATCACCACATTGTCTGAGGTACACAAGGCGAGAGTTGACCTCTGGGGCTTCCACTAACACGACTCACATTAATAACAACCACAGCTAACTCTTCGTACCGCACTATGTACCTTGCACGAATTATCACATTTACTTGCCAGAGAAAATCTTTGATGTGTGCATAGTTTTCACCCCCCTCTTTATAGATGACAAAACTAAAGCCCAACAAATTGAATGACTTTTCCTGTAGCAGGCAGATATTTTAGCCAGTACCTGAATATAAAATCTTGAAGCCAACTCGTAGCTACCGTAAAGCAGGCAAATGCTCAGTAGAAGTCCAGTAAACCTGTAAGTGGATGACACTGACCTTGAATCTTTCCAGGACAGCTACTTGTCTGCCAGACATCAGAGGTCTTGACCAAGAGCAACTTCTTCTCAGTGGCAGGACTCGACTCTGCCATTTCAAAGGGATCCACAGTTGGTCGGTCGGTTTCTCCCAGAGCTCTTCTGAGTTCTGAATATACCCTCAGTCCCACCTGTGGCTTATCACAACCTCAGGCTCCTGCCTGACAGCTCATAAGATTCACCTGGGGAACCTTAGCAACTGGGACTCCAGGGGCCCACTTTCAGGGAGTCTAATGCCCTAGGGCTGTGGCGGAGACAGCCCTGGGAACTTGCCACCGGTGACTCTCCTGCACAGCCAGGGTCAAAACCCACTTGCAGGGTTGTGTGTGCACGCCTTCCTCTCCCCTGCCAGACTGTAGCTTCTTAAAATAGGGACGAGCCTTTTTCACCCTTTAAGCTTCCATGTGCTGAGAGCAAAACCTAAAATGTTGCAGGCAGATAAGAACCTGGACTAGAATCAAGCAGTCTGGGTGCAAACCCCGGTCTGTCCTGTAACAGCTGCGTGGTTTGCGGTAAGTTACTGTACCGTTCTGTTCTTGTTGTCTCATCTGTAAAACGGAGACAATTGATAGTATTTTTATCATGAGGTTTTTGTGAGATTTATGCGAATAGTACCTACAAAATATTTAGCACAGGGTTTGGCATATAATGAGCCTACGGTCAGTCTAGCAGGTAGGCAAAAAAGTCAATCAGTGTGGAACTCTTAGCGCCTGTTGGTGACTGTCGCTGTGGTAAGTGCAGTGGGCAGTATAAAAGAAATACTAAGTTCCGTTCATGGAATATTCACCGGTATTATTCACAGGCAAGTTACAAATATTATTTTTTCACCTCTCTAACAATACTTTGATATAGTATCATTAGAGAAGGAAATGCGCCAGTGAAACAATCGAAGGTAGCCCAGCAACCGCTTACCGGCGCTTAGCTTGGAACTCAGGTTCTTCTGGCCCCGGAGGTCCTTCTCCTCACCCTGCTACTGATTTAATGTGGATGCTCATTCAGACATCTGTCCATTCAGCCAACGAGCATGTAGGACGTGCTGCCTAGGTGCTGGGAACTGCTCTAAGTACTGGAGACAGAGAAGTGGAAAACAAAACAAAACAGAACAAAAACAAAACCAGAGAAAGTCCTTGCTTCATGTAGCTTCCATTCTTTCATTCTATGGTGTGAAAAGACAGGCAACGAATACGTAAACAGATATCTAACATGTTGGGTAAAGATAAATGCTATGCAGTAGAAAGGGCAGGATAAATGTAACTGAGACCAGAGCGGGAGAGGGAGAGAGGGAGAAAGGCTGATTTTTGATAGGAAGGCCAGGAAAGGCCCTCTCCGATAAAGAAACATTCTGAGTGGTGGATGTGATAGGACATGATTGGATTCTGGATATTTTTAGGAGGTCAGGCCCAGAGGATTAACTATAGAATTGGAAGAAGGATACAAAAAAAAGAAGGAAATAAAGGATGAGTCCAAGGTGTTTGGCTTGAGTAACTAGGAGAATATAGTTCTCATTTAACTGAGTCAGAGACGAATGATGGACAAACGGTTTTTCTTGAGAGGAAACCAGTTGTTCTGTTTTGAGATCTCTATTATGTATTCCCGTGGGAACGCTGGGTAGGCAGTTGGATGCACAGTCTGCATTTTGGGTGAGAGGTTGAAGCTGGAGATATAAATTGAATAAACGATACTTAAGACCATGAGACTGGCTGAGATCACCTAGGAGCGAGCATAGATTAATGAGAGGACTGAGCCTTGGGCTACAATATTTACAGTTCAGGAAAATGAATATGAACCAGCAGGAAAGTCTAAGAAGGACTAGCCAGTGAGTGAGAAGGAAACAGAAAGTGGGAGCCTTGAGACCAAGGTAAGAAACTCAAGAACGAAGCGGCAATCATCCGTGACAACGGCGGTAGCTGGAGAGGAACACAGGAGCGTAAGATGTGTATTTAAAGTGAGATGATTCACAGTGTATTTGTGGACTGCAAAAAATGATCCTGGAGAGAAGACCGACTTGGTGATAACACAGAGAGCGGAAAAATGCAGAATGAGGGGCTTGAAGGGGTTAGAGGTGGGGTCCAGCTCACAGATGGGGGGCTGGCCTTCAGTGAAAGCAGGGACGGTTCACCTATTGTACACAGAAAGGTAAAAAAATGTAAATGTAAAGAGGTCAAACAATGTAAGGTTCTTTCTCAGCCCTTCCAACAACCCCTTCCGGTGGTCTGCGATCATTTCCATGTCACAGTATGCATTTAGGGTAGGCCCTAAACATCAGCGTGTATTTGCCACGATGAGAAAATGAGCCAACAGGGAAAGCTGTGGGTGAAAAGTGCATTTGATGTGGGCCTGAGGAGTGGACTGGCTCTAAATACAGGGAAGGGGCTGAGTATTGTGAAAAATAAGAATTCCACAAATATACACGCAGGCACAAAATACAGTCACGAGTCCTTTCTTAGCCTCCACCTTTGAACCAGACCACGTGGGTCCTAATTTTAACCCTCGCACTTAACAGCTGCATGACCTTGGACAAGTCTTGGTTTCCTCATAGATAAAATGAAGATAATCACAGTATTGACCTGACAGGATTGTTGTAAAGAACATAACACACCTGTACGTGCATCCATTTACCCACAGTGCAACAGTGCCCAGCAAAGAGTAAGCATTGCAGGTTTTATTATTATTATTTATGACATTTGTGTTAGAAAAATATGTATTTTTTTCCTGTGTGTGTGTGCACGTGCGCTTGTAGATTCCACCAAGCCTGCTTTTGGGTGTCCGTGGAAAATATTCTGCCTCCATAACTTTCCTGCTCTGGAAGGAGCGTGATTGATAGAGAAGATGAATGTGTATATTCACTCTCATCCAGTCCTTCATTTAAGAAGAATTTCTGGAGCATCTACTCAGAGTCTGGCTCCAGGCCAGGCAGGACGCAAAGACTGAGTGCCAACAGGGCAGCATCCCGGTGCCCGAGCTGCTCCCGGTCCCCAGGAGACAGGCATGTTCCCAGGCAGTTTTGCTATAACCTGGAGGCTGTTCTCATACAGAGAGTCCGAAATAAATGTCCAAAGGAAAGGTTAGGAGCCCTGAGCTTTGATTCAGATACTTTGGACTTGCATCTTAGATCTGCTGCTGTACTCACTGTTGCTCTGGCAAGTCAGGCGTGTGTCAGTTTCCTCACCTGTAATGTGGAGATAATAGCATTTGGTACAAGAGATGGTGTGGGGAGCCAATGAGATCACACAGGCACAGCCCTCGGCGCACGGCCAGCGAGCCACGGGCCTGGCTCTGCCTCTCTGCTTCCCCCCACGTCTCTTCTGCCCACTGTGACTGGGACTCGAGTGACTCATCACAGTAACTCCATCTTTGGAGCGACTGAGGAAGGCTTCCTAGAAAGGCTTGACTTGAGCTGAGTTTTAAAGGTCGTGGAGGGGTTGGCGGCATGGACACACGACAAAGACAGCTCGGAGAGAGGAAATGGCATGTGATGAGGCACATGGCCCTTGTCCTTTTAGGAAAAGAAAGTGCCTTTACACATTTGTTAGACAGCCTCCCAAGTCGGAGGCCAAAGGAGGTCCACTGCGCACAGCCAGGCAGGGCTCCTCACAGCTCCCTGGCTCTCTCCTTCCTGTGCATCACCCCACCCCTCTGTCCTGTCTGGAAGGATTCCTCTGTGGCTGTGCTTGGGATTCTGCTCTGTAAATCCTGCAATCATTTTGCTGGCTGAATCCTTCCCTACCACGGGGAAGGAAGCTCTGTGCTCCCTTAATGAGGCCCACAGAGAAGGAAAGAGGCCAACTGTCTTCTCAAAACGCTGTTTGTGCATCTGCATGATTTACTTGTCCGCTTTTTTTCTTCTGTTTGCACCTTCTTATTTCAGGTTAAAACAGAATGTGGTAATAAAACCAGTCCCCTCGAGTATGACCATTGAAAGCTCCCAACTGGTGAGGAAGAAAACAACTTGCACTCATGCAGGAGTTAACGCTTTGCCGAATGCTTTTCACACGTGTTTTTAAAACTTATCTATACAACAGCCTTGGTGTGTGTCATCTTTTCATTCAATAAAAATGTATGAAGTGCCTATGAAGTACCTGGTGTTGTCCTAGTGCTGGGGGTACGAGAAAGAGCAAAATTACACGTGGCTCCGGCTCCCAAGAAGCTTTCAGCCTAGCAGGGAGACGGATGTTAACGAAACAGTTACATTGGTCTTTTCACCACCCTCCGACTACCCTGGGTCCTCTGATGTAAAGCAACCCAGAGGGTCAGGGACGACTTCTCAGCTTGAGCTGAGAGTTGAGAGCTGCAATTAATAAGAAATGGGGCTGAGGGAAGAGAGGACCATCTCCAAACACTATGATTGGAGGGAAAATACTGAGAAACCACACAAGGCCTGTGTGGCTGGAGACCAGGCAAGACGGAGTGCGTGTGAGGTCAGGCAAACAAAAGTCGGGTAGGGGTTAGAATACGTAGAGCTTGGTAGGTGATGGGAAGCCACTGAGAGGTTTTAAAGGCAAGTGTGTTTGTGTCTGGGGGTGGTGGTAACATGATTGTATTTCAAAAAGTTATTTGACTACAATATCGAGCACCCAAATTTCTATCTGATGGATGAAGAGACAGGCTTGAGGGCTGAGAAAAAGAACTAATAATTGTAGACTCCATATTGTTGATTTACCTTATGTACAAATGTGTCGCTATATATAATATGCTTAGATAATGTCTAAGACATAGTAAGTGCAATACAACTGGGGGCTGACTGTTGCTGTCATTGTCATCACCACCATCACCCTGTGGACGGCATTCTGAATGTATCCCTTTGCAACTACCCAATGGAGTTATCATTACCCATGTTTTACACGTGAGGGAACTGAGGCCCAGGGAGGTTAAATAACTATCAAACATTGCCCAGTTGGCATGTGGCAGAGCTGGAATTCAAAGCCTGTGATCTTCCTGTATTGGGGGAAAAAAAAAACCCAACAACAACAATGTCAAGACAAAGCTGAGAGGACAACCCCAGTCTTTTAGGCAGGATGGTCCCACCCCTTAAGAAGCCCAGGAATTGGCTGAATCTCTTAAAGTTGTTCTAAAATTACTTTTAAGGGGCTTGTTTGAGTCATTTGTACTTATTTGATTTTCACAGGGATATACACAAATTACTCATTCTCCACTTTTTCAATGAAATAAAATATGGGGTTCACAGCCATAACTTTTCCAAAATAGACTACAGGGTGACATGATGCTAATAACATAAAAAGAAAAATGCAAACTCAGATTCATTCTGACATATTTTCCTCCTCAAACTCTAAATAAGTGTAACTAGTTTCTAGTGACACTGTGATGTGTTTCAGTAAGTCACTCATCGTGAAAGATAGTGTAATAAACAAGGAGAACGAATATCCAAGAAAGTGAGCGGAGCACAGGACTCAAAAATAAGTAGTCTCTATCAAATACTAAGCTTTACAGGGAGCTTTAATTATCCCATATAATTCCCAACATCCTGAGAGTGGGTCTTTTATTTTCATTTTATAGATAAAATTGGAATTGGATATAGAGAGCCATGAAGTGACTTGGCCCTAATTTCTTGGTATTTAACTCATGCCTTTCCATGACTCCCTGGTACCTCCCCCATGCAGTCAGTGTTTGACAGATGCTGCTGTCCTTGCCCATGGCCTTTACTGGGTTGACAACAAATTTAAAGACATGTCTCTTCACCCGCACTCCTAAATCTGGTGATAGCTGATGAATCAGAGATTGTTTGTTTTGGCATGGATTAAATGGAGTTTTCATTTTGATGGATTAAACCAGTTAAATGTGATTGAAAAACAGCTCAAGAAAGTTCTTGTTGTGCTGTTTTTGTCTCTATGAGGGAAAATCTTTAGTTTGATTAATAGACAAAATAACAATTGAGTAGACCCAGTGTTTGGGTTCTCAAAGTGTAAACTGGGAGGAGAGGACAGGGGGCCAATCAGAAATGGCAGAACAGTTATCCAGGCAGCTTCCTATATGAGCTTAGATCTTTCATATTTGGAAAGTTCTCCTGGAGATTTCTATCCCTGCCCCCCCTCCACCCCTTCCCAATCTGTATAGAGACTCACGAAGTTCCTCTCTACAGGGGGGAGAAAGACCTCTCAATGGGTCATCCCCTTTAGCCACCAATAAAATTTTTAAGGGAAATATCCAATTGAAAAAAAAATCTATGAAATATCAATGCCTATGAAGAGCACCATCCTTAGTCTCAACTGAAGGGTGACCCCAAGTGTATACTCCCTTTTCCTGGGGGTACTGATTGAAAATCACCTTATGGTACGATAATGTTTCTGTCCTATTGTATACACAGCCCACACTCCCGGGCCCCCACTCTGTGGATGAGAAACACAAGTTCAGTTCCAGGGGGAGTGTAGCCTGACCTAGGGTGGTGTGGCAGCCCCTCACCATCATCTTCAACCCAGTACCTCTCGTAGGACAACTCCTAACGCTGAAAAACGGCCAGCCAGTTGCTTATCTCGAAACTAGTCTTTTCTCAAGGATAGGGCAGATCAAAAGAAACAGGCAAATCACATCCAGAAGATGCACAAGCAGCTAATGACTCTAGAAATGTTGAAACCTGCAGTGGCCCGAATGTTTACAAGGCACATGCGCTCACACAGAAAGTGCACACACACACATATGCACATCATGCTAAGTTAGAAGGCAGCAGGACCTGGTACTGGGGACCGTTTGCACCAGGTTCAGCTCCCCGCCTTGTCAAGGCCCTAACTCTAGACCCCCACAGACCACACTGCCAGTAAGTGCTGAAAGTCGGCTCTGTTCATCCTGATCTGCAACCCAAGTACAGCCTCGGAGCAAACCAATCCAACGGTCAGCACTCCACCGCCGTGGAGTGAGCTAATTCTATTTTGCTAATTGCTTTCTTGGGCAGGCACCAAGTTATTAAACAGACAGAGACAAAAACAGAGAGCTTGGATAAACGTATGTGACAGCAACAACAGCAAATTTTTTCCCTTAACGTTAGTTCCAATTACTTGTTTGCATGTTAAGTAGAACAAGGGAAATTGGCAAAATATTTGTGAATTTTTTCTCATCAGCTGTATCAGCTTTGAGATCATCTTCGCAACATTATCCTGCTTTTCAGAAAATACTTCCCTTTCCTTGTAAGAAGACAGAGTGATTCTAGAAGCAGATCTAAGCTGTCAGATCCCAGCTTTTGCCAGGAACGGCAGTCATCCAGTAGCTACAGAAAACAGTACCAGCAGAGCCTGTGGGAAGTCGTACACCAGCCCACTTTCTCCCACCCACCCAGACACTCTCCCACTCTGGTCTGTACCTTCCGTGTGGCAGCTGGAAGAGAGGATGGTATTCGGAGGTCTGAAGATGTAAGGCAGGTAACGAGAGAAGCATTTCATCTTCCAAAACAGAAAAAAATAAAAAAATAAAAATCTAAATAACAAACCAGTCTCCTGAATCCATAAGGATTCTCTCGGCCTTTAAAGCTGGCTACATCACCGATACGTGTATGTCGGGTCTCTCCCAGATCTGCGAAGCTGGGGAGCCTGAGGAATGACTGGAGCTGGGTCCCATTTTGCCATCAGCGCCAGGAAGCACTGCCTTACATTTCTGCATGCAGCTCAAACTCAGAAGCCCCCAAGCAAGCCGGGATATAGGCTCTTCATTGGCTGCAGCTCCTGCGAGCAGGATTTGCTGAGTAAGTCGGTCCTGCCTGTAAACACGCGGAACTGCCCTGCCTGAAACCTCTACCTTTTCCCGTGTGGTCAGTTTCTCTTTTAGCAATAGAAATCCAGCAGGATATGGGAGTCGTGAGGATAAGTGACCATCTCTTATTTAGCGGAAAGATCAGATGAAACAAAGACAGCACAGTGTTCTGCCCTGGAGAACGATGGCTGTTAAAAGGAGCCACCCGTAAAGCCATGGGTCTCAGGAATATTAAAGTACAGTGCAATGAAGTGGGTCTCTGTCCTTGCTTAATCTAGATTTAGTTCTTTTTTTTTTTTTAATACGAAACCCAAACAATAGGACCATTTATCATTTAGGTGAAGCCTAAAGCTGGGTTGAGCAGTCGGTGACAGAAGGCTAACACAGACAGATTCTGTGTTCCACTACGGCTTTTTTTTTCCTTCCTGCTGGCCCTCACACCGAGGCAACAACTTGGTTCTGAGTTATTTGCTGTACAAGTTTAAAGCCACAGTACGACAATAGAGAATGAACCCGAGAAAAGTGACCCTTCGCACAACCTGTGCTCCCTGATGGCATAGGAAAACATGGGAAAAGTAAGTTGATCAGGGATTACACAACTTTACCCAAACTCCCACTGCGATTTCAAGTGAGGAGAGGAGAGGAGAGGGGAGGAGAGGAGAAGGGAGGGGAGGAGGGGGGAGGAGAGAGAGAGAGAGGGAGAGAGAGAATATTAAAAAACATGACCCATCCCCAAATGAAAGTAATTTGAATTGAGGAACTGGTTCAGTTTTGACCCGTGAAATAGTAATGACTTCAGAAAACTTACCACTAGAAGGCAAAGCGCAAGGCATCGGTTTGGGATTTATAAGTCTTTTCAAAGACACCATTGTATATGATGAAGGGAACGAGACAAATGTCTTTGGTGCCCCATTCAGGGCCACAAGGGAATGATTTAAATGGTCTGTAAAAGAAAACCAGCATTCCCCAGAGTGGGGTTTTTAAAAATAAGATTTAATATGAAAGTGTGTCTTGAAATCTGGTAGAATAATTTAAAGCCTTTATAGCTCTGTTCTTTACACAAAACACCTAACACCTTGGTAGACACGTGTTGGTCTGCCCAAGAAAGCAAAGAATTAGAACCATAAAATAATTATGGTGATGACAGCCTAGGCCATTAATGTAAACTGACTCTTCCACCAGTGTATAGCACTCCCTCTTTGGCTTTTGGATCATTGCAACACAATGACAGCTACTGGAAAGGGGAGGACATTTAGCCCCTTGATAACCATATAATCCGTCACTTGCTTAGCCCCAGAGATGTAGCCAGGGTGGCCCATCCAAGTTAAGGTGCTGTGTCAACAACGCCCAAGTGATCTGCTTGGCTGTGTAACTGCAAACTCACGGCAGAAGAGCACATCCAGAGATGGCTTTCTGAGAGATTACTGAACGTCCGTTCAACCCTGATCGGCAATCAAAGTGGAAGGAGCAGAAGCTTCGGGGTCAGTGTGACCCAAGTTTGCATCTCAGTGCCTTCGGCTGCCCATCGGGTAGATGTAAACAAAACTTTAATCCCTGTGAGCCTCAGTTTCTTCACCTATAAAATGGGAACAACAAGGTTTTCTATGTGTATTCTTGGATGAAGTAAGACAATAAGCATACGAAGCAGCTGGCACACTGTACCCACTTAATAAACTGTCACTATCCATGTTGTTCGTACTATTGTTGGCTTCTCTGAGCTATGGTCATATGCCAACCTCTGTGCAGGAAAGAGACGGTGTGGTTAAGAGGGTGGAACTGCAATTAGAAAGCCAGGGGTTAAGCCTGCCTTTGATATTGGCTTACTGTGTGACCTTGGGCAACTCACTAAACGTCTCTGAGCCTCATGACAAATCTAATAAAGATAATAACAGAATTTTACATGATATTTTCAGGTCAAAATAGGATGGTTCATGCGAAGGGTTTGGCACAGTACCTAGAATAATGTAAGTGCTTCAGATGGTTGCTATTATCTGCAGTAGTAATATCAGCCCTTAATCACAGTATCTTATTGCATTTACTTAGCTATCTCGTCTAAATAATTAAATTGTAAACTTGTTGAGGGCAATATCAATGCCTAATTCATCTTTGTACCTCAAGTGTCTCCCCCAGGGCCTGGCACAAATCAAGTACTCAACCAGTACTTGTGACTGAATGAATGGATGAATATAATATACAGGAGGCAGCTTCAGAAAGAAGTTTTATATTTTTTTGTGGAGGTCCCTTTTAGAACAAATCATATATCATTCAAGCAAAGGCATTATGGAATTAATGAATAGACTTGCTTCAACTTTCCATATTTCAGCCTTAGATAAACAGTAAGCATTTAGTAAATACCTTCTAAGTCAGTGCTAGCCACTTAGTAAATATTTCCTGAGGGAGAAAATACATTCTGAGGGGGGAAAAAAATCACTGATAATGCTACCCACAATTATCCTCAAAGAACTCAGGGGGGGAAATATCCCCAAACCCTAAAAAGCAAAGCAAAGCAAAGCAACGCAAACAAAAATCCTGTCTCCTCCTTAGAGAGGAAAGAGCAATGGCGCTAGAACCCAGCTTCCAAGGGGCCACTCCAGCGCAGCCGGTACTTCTTGACCTCAGTGAAGGCTTCTCCAATCCCAAATGTCAACGGTAAGAGTTAGTGCCTGGCCTAGGTACTCTATCTACTTGGATGCAGAACGGGCAAGGACAGGAAGAAAAAATGTGAAATTTCCTGCCCTGGTCGGGTGGCTTGGTTGGTTGGAGCACCGTCCTGTACACCAGACGGTTGTGGGTTTGATCCCTGGTCAGGGCACATACCTAGGTACCTAAGTTGCTGGTTTGTTCCCTGTTGGGGCGGATACAGGAAACAGCTGATCAATCACGCCCTACCACCCTGCCCCCCCCTCCCCCACCTCACATCAATGTTTCTCTCTCCCTCTCCTTTTACTCTCTTTCTCTCCCTCCCTCCCTCCCTCCCTCCCTC
>PVJD01012458.1:22458-39719 GCA_004026545.1 Mormoops blainvillei | reverse complement strand
TAGGAATTGTCAGGTGGTGTGACAGCACATGGGACTGAGAGCTCTGTTTCTGTGGTGCCTGGGACTGTTCACCCTCTGGCTTATCTCCCTACACATCCCCTAATCCCTTGAAGTCCAGATGATTTAGCAGAGTTGAGTCTAGCCTTCAGCCTTCCCTTAATATGCTTTACCAGCCAGAACAGCTGCTCACATCAGGGGAACAGGAGCTCAGCACCAAAATAACTAGACACTCGGATGGTATAACCACCTCCAAAGCAAAATAAACTGGATGTATCATCTATTACTACATAACAAATTACCCCTGCCCCAGACTTAGTAGTTTAAAACAACAAATCAATTTCCTCAGTTTCTAATGGTCAGTAATTTGGAGGCAGTTTAGCCAAGTAGCTCAGGGTCACTTCCGAGGTTTCAGTCAAATTGTCAGCCAGGACCGCAGTCAGCTGAAGGCATGACCTGACTGAAGGACCCACTTTGAACATGGCACACACATGGGGCTGTTGGCAGGAGACCTGAGCCCCTCCATAGGCCTCCTCACAACACCTGGTTCCAGCAAACAGGTGAGAGACTGTAACCAAGACAGAACCACGGTGTCCATTATAACTTAACCTCAGAAGTGACATTCCATCACTTCTGCTGTATTTTCTTGGTCACATAGACCAACACTAGTACAACATGGGGGGAATACACAGGATGTGAATGCCAGGAGGCATGGACCATTGGGGGCTATGTCAGAGGCAGACTACCACACTGGGTAACATATAATATCTAAAGCAGAAGTATTGGGACAGATGAATAATTTTAAGTAAGTATAATAATATAAGAAAGATAAAACAGAAATGAGACATAAAAAAGACCCACAGAAAATACTAGGTATGAGTATGATGGTAGGAAAAAAGGAACAGAAGAACACTGTAAATGGAGAATATGAAATGAGATGTCAGAAGTTTTAACAGTAATTACAAAAATAGAATACAGAGACCCCTCATTGGATTTTTTAAAAGATCCAGCAGCGTATACACACACGTACAAAGATTTAGAAATGTTGAAAATGAAAAGATGAAGAAAGGCTATAGCGAGGGATTTGTAATTAGGGCCCCTGAAAATCAACAAGAAGAGAAATATGGGAATATGTGAACTGGCCTAATAGGAATATAGATATGAACAAGGAATTTACATGAGGAAACTCAAAATCAAAGAAGCACATGAAGAGCACTCAAAATCATCAATCATTTCGAAATACAAGTTTAAAAAAAACTAACGAAATGTGACTGCACCAGATAGACTGAAAAATTTTAGAATGCTGGATAATGCTAAGTGTTGATGGAGATGGGGGAATGTAAGCGCCTTCATACATTGTTCCACCCAGTCCAGATAACAATCTGGCACTGCTTACAAGAATTACATACATATATCCCCTATGCCCCACCTTATTCTTTTCTGAGTACACATTTAAAAGAAATTTTCACACTGACCCATAAGGGAGTATTTCCAAGGCATTATTTATTGAAATGGGAGTGTTGGAGGCAGCCCAGTGTCTCTTGTTGGGAGCACCTAGGGATAAAATGAAGCAGTGGGTGTACACGTTGGAGTTTACTGCAACCATTAGAAGCAACAGATAGATTAGATGCACCCATAACAACAAAGATAAATCTTAATGCTGGTTGGGGAAAAAAAACAAAATGTAACTACCATTTACTTTAGTTAAAAGCACAGACAAAATGTAGGTTTTATATGAAATAACACAAAAAAGATACACATTAAACCCAATAAAATGGTGAACTGTGGGAGGAAAATGATATTTGGGTGCAGGAATAAAAAAATAAAGTGAGATTTGAATGGAACAAAAATGACAATGTGTCATGAACTGTGGAATATGATCAGAGGGCAGACACTTTGAAAGGCAAACAAGTACCCCTTCTTTCACATGAGGCTCAGATTCTCTGAAGGCTACCCAAGAGCAGTATCTATGTGGACAGTGTGAAATCTGTTCACGTCCATCCTGGACATAGAAGGTATGAATATGGCAAAAGCCAGACAAGTGCATTTTGGGGATGCATACTATGCTGTACTTTGAAAGTTAACAAATTTATTCTGTGTTTTGGCGGGGGGCTGATCCTTAGAAAGCTAGACAGGTCCATTCTATGGATGAGAAATTTAGTCTTCAAGGGCAAACTGACCCATTTCTCCTGGATGGAGAGTTCAGAAATGAAGTCAGTCAAATCCATTTACCACGAAGGTAGCCCAGACACTCTGAAGGCTGCACAAGACCAAATTGTGGGTAGTGGGCTCAGACACGCTTTGCTTTGGATAAGTCCACTGTGTACTGTGAAAGTTCTTTCTGTGGATCGAGGGCTCAGTAACCCTGAGTGACAGCAAAAATTGTTGTGTGGACTGGGATTTACTTCCTCTGATGATTGGAGCATCCAGTTTTGTGGAAGGCACATCAGGCAGTTTACTGGCGGGGAAATCAAAAGGCTGTTTTCAGGAGGCTGTCAGATAAAAATAAGGGCTTAAGTCAGAAATGAGAAGGAATGATGCCAGGGAAAAGGGTACTGTGACAGGCGGCTAGCTGTTAGGTACACAAAAGAAAACTCAGAGGTCTGGATCAGACAGTGAAAAAATGTAGGGTCTGATATTAAGACCTGTGAAGGGTAAGGGAAAGTGGGGGATTAAATATCGGGCCCTGGAAGAATATGAAGTTAAAGAGCTAGAAGGTGAAGGAGGTTATCGGAGGATGGTAATAATATCATCAGGGACCTAGAAAAAGATTGCTGAGATTACGAGAAAGTCGCCGGAACCAATGGGAAAATGACGTCAAGGGAGTGAGGGCAGGGACAGAAAGGTATGTGAGGGAAAAGGTTTACGGTCATAAGCGATGAAGATGGCTGAGACCGGAGGCGTACTTACGTCATAGTGCACCAACCACACAAAGCTCGCCTCCATTCCTCCATTCCGGAAGCATAATGAGCACTTCGCTTCCTTTGCTCTGCCGTCCATTCCTCCCACCCCGCCTTTCGCTGGCCTCAGCCAATCAGCGTGCGCGGGGTCGTCCAATGACGTGCGTGCTACGTACACTTTATTAAGCGTTTTCCCGCGCCCCAACCTCCTCAGTCGTTCTGCTCTTCGGCGGTAGCTGTTCATCGGGTCCTTTTGCTTAATTTCCAGGTAAGCGCGGTCGACTTAAGGAGCCTCTCCTCGCTTCACTGGTGTGCGCCGCATCGACCTAGAGCAAGGCGCGCAAGGGGGAAGAGTAGCGGCCTCCGACACGTAGGGTTGGGCTTCTCTGGGGCGGGCGGGTCCGGTACTCCGAGATCAAACTTTCGGTTTGGTGGGAAGCAGGCGCTCTGTATCCAGGCACCAGAAGTGCGGGGAGTGGCTGGTGGCATCCGTGGCCGGACTGACCATGCGGTGGCCAAGATCTGCGGGGTGGGGTGGGGGGTGGGGGTTGCTTTTCCCACGTGACTACCGCCATCTTGTTCTGCGGGAGCAGAGTGGACGCATGAATGTTCTGGGCCTGCGCGGCGTCACAAAATGACGGGCGCGTTGGCAGGGGATGTGGGCATGCGCGGAGGCCTCCAAATGGCTACTTCTGTTAAGCCTGCCCCGCGGAGTTCCGTCTTTTTGGGCCTGCTTTTTCGGTTTCCTCTTAGTTAGACGTCTGTTTTCTGTTGTCTGCCCCTTTCCTATTTATCTTTTCCCCTCCAATCTCTTTCTCCCTCCCATTGTTCTCCCACCTTTTCCCATATTCTCACAGGACTCTTAATTCACTGCCATGTCATCTGAAGAAGGGAAGCTCTTTGTTGGAGGGCTCAACTTCAACACCGATGAGCAGGCTCTGGAAGATCACTTCAGCAGCTTCGGGCCAATTTCTGAGGGTGAGACGTGGTCCCGACCCATAATGGGTGGGTACGGTTAGAGGAAGTCTAGGGCCCCCAGGCTTTTATGTACTCCTTTTCCTTGTTTTGTTCCTTGGCGAAAGGTGTGTGTGGTTTAGGCTTTGGAGAATCTGGTAACTTAATTGAGGCTTAGTGGGAGGGGTCCGTTCTCTACCTGACAGTTTGTCGCTCTTCCTCTTCCGCAGTGGTCGTCGTCAAGGACCGGGAGACTCAGCGATCCCGGGGTTTTGGCTTCATTACTTTCACCAATCCAGAGCATGCCTCAGATGCCATGAGAGCCATGAATGGAGAGGTGAGGCCTTCTACCTGCATTAGGGCCCTGCCCCCATCTCTGCCACTTCCACCATTCTTTCTGTTTTTCCCTCTGTGTCTGCTAGGGGCAGCGCGGCCACCAAACCCCACGGTGCCCACTCACAGGAGCATGACTGCCTTCTGTTCTAGGGGGTGGAGGGCAGCGGCAGACAGAGCCGGGCTGCCTGGGAGGCGACGACTGGTCCTGCATGAGGCCGAGAAGCCACCCGTGGATGGTTGACCTTGACCTGCCCTGGGCTTAGGTAGTAGAGTCTGCAGACCTGTGGGCCTGGCCCGGAGAGGACCTCGTGAGTCTTCTGGGATGGACTCTGAAGCCTCAAACCAAGAGAGGTGTCTGTCTAGCCCTAATAGTTGGGCAGCTTAGAGGAGTGGGGAGGAGAACTCACCTGAGATCAGTCAAGATGTAAGTAGTAGCAGGGGAACACGGTGGATTCAGGTCATTTTGTGGGATTCTATAGCTCCTGACAAGGCCATTCTGGTCAAAGGGGCTTGTTATGGAACATGGCACCCAGAACCCGGTGCTCAGCAGGAGTTTCTGGGCTCTTTTGCCCGCCTGCCCTGCCCACTCTTTCCTCACCACTTCCCTGGGTGACCACCAAGCCATCCTCTTTGTGTCTCCTCACACCTAGTCTCTGGATGGTCGCCAGATCCGTGTGGACCATGCGGGCAAGTCAGCCCGTGGAACCAGAGGGGGTGCCTTTGGGACCCGTGGGCGTGGTCGCAGCTACTCTAGAGGTAAGTAAATGATTAGTTTGATCACAGGATATGAGGGAGAACCAGCTGTTAGTAACGTGTGTCTGAACAATTGCAATTTTAAATATTTTGTTGCAGGTGGTGGGGACCAGGGCTATGGGAGTGGCAGGTATGACAGTCGACCTGGAGGCTATGGCTATGGATATGGATATGGAAGGTCCAGAGACTATGGTGGCAGGTGGGTAACCAAGGGGTTGGGGCACTCTGGTGGTACTACTGCCTTTCTCTTTAAGAACTGGGTTGCTTGGGTGTTCATGTATGTTTCGCCGTGGTGTTACGGTTTGTTTTAGAAATTGTAATGAAACTATAAAACCAGTATGAAGTATAATATTTTGAGTTATACATAATGCATTAACAAATTGTAAGGTACTATAATTGCAGTACGTGATAATGTGTATGTTCTACTGCGTTGGTTAATTGTCTATTGCAGTAATGTTTAGTATGATTTAATGTGCAATGTGTAATTCACACGCTGTGCGATCATGTGTTTTCTACATAATGTTCATAGGCTTAATATATCCTGTTTTTGCAAGTATTAAAAGTTTAGAATATATAATGTGAAATACGTAAATACGGTTTTTAGTATTATCTGAGGGTGTCCGATACATTCCTGTAACACTGCGTTTTTCCCCAGAAGCCAGGGTGGCTATGACCGCTACTCAGGAGGAAATTACAGAGACAATTATGACAACTGAGATGAGGCATGCGCACCTAATGTAGGTGAGGCTTGTGGGTTGCCACTGAACGGACCCTGTTATGTTCCTATCACCTTGCCCTGTCTGCATGAACCTCACCTGGCCCACCTGACACCATTCATAGGGCTCCCCTGAGCTCAGGTGCCTGTCAGGGCTAGGCTGCCTGCCAGGGTATAGGGGAGGGGTATCTGAAAACCTGTCTCCCCTGTAACCTGCTGGGCAGGGAGACAAGGGTGTGTGCTTGTTGTGAAGTCCTTGGTGTCCTTATCAACCCCAGGAGGTGAGCATGTCAACTTGTTCCTTCCTGGCATCACAATTCTTCCCCCTTTTTACTGTTCTCAGATACACAAGGAATAAAACTTCTGATCCAGGATCGTCCTTCCAAATGGCTGTATTTATAAAGAGTTTTGGAGCTGCACTGAAACATCTGTTTTAGTACATAAACATATTTTTGAATTGAGCTCCCAAGGTAGCTTGTTAAAGACCTTTTAGAAAGTTTCATGTGTTTTTTAGTTTTTTCTCCCATTTAAAGACAAATTCTGGGGCGTTTAGTTTGTGCTCTCAGGATTGATTCTGGCAACAAAAAAAAATATATTTGGCCAGACTTTTTTTTTTTTCCTCCCCCTGAAGTAATGTGCATCTAGGGACGTTTTAAAAACTCGTATCCCGTGTTTACCGTCATGGTTAGGAAGCAATTTCCAAATGTAACTACAAGAAATTAAGAACGTGATTACTTAGAGGTGGTGTTTTTTTATTGAAGATCACTGCCCTGATATATAGATGTTTCTTAAAACACTTGTGAATGTCATATTTTTTTAATACTGGAAGAAAAAATATTCTGTTGTGTTTTCATGTAGCATTTAGGATGTCCTTCATGGAGCTGATTAAAAAGATGAAACCTGAAAAACAAATGGATATTGATAGTGCTCTTTCCTTACTCAACCCAGTTTGTAATTTAAAAATAGAATAGAAGATCATCAGGAAGGGAGACTTTGAGCAAAGAATGTAGTTGGGAGGTGGGGTGGTTAGGGACTGCCAAAGGTTTAAAGTTTGGGGCTGATTCGGGTATGTGCGAGCACACCTTTGACATACTGCGGGTTTGTTTCTACAGCACAGCAGTAGTGGGGCAAGAGTTACTGTAAAGGGAGGCAGTCTTTTTGCTGGTAGAGGGCTTTGCCTTCAGTTGGTAAAATGCAGTATCTGAAGTGCAGTAGAATGGGGTTTGCTTGAGGTAAAGTCCCCTAATAACTGGAATTGGGTTTCTTTATGGTCCCATTGTCTTGATTGTGTCATCATTTACTGTTGAGGGTAAAGCATGTTTAATAGGCATATGCAGCCATTGACAACAGTCGGCCAAACCCTCCATCACAAGGATTCAGTAGTAAGGTGGTGGCACTGGCATTGGTCTGGTTTTGTGCCTCCAGCTAGTAAGAGTTCCTCAGTTCTCCCTTTAGTCAGGATTCTGGTGGCTGCATTGGAGTCCCATAGGCTTAAGCCTTACGCCCTTCATCCAGAATTCCCAGTCAGTCGTGTCCATGTCTTCTACCTGCTGATGTTGAGATAAGTACCAAGAGATTGCAGGTTCTGAGACAATCTAAACTGCCTTATTTCCTCATTACTGGGACTTAATATTCGTGGACTAATTATGCCCTCTCAAAATATGTTGGAATCCTTCGGAATCCTTCCTGAAATGACAGCATTAGGAAGAGAGAGGCCTTGCGGGGATAACTTGGATTAAATGGGGTCGTGAGGGCAGGACCCTCATTATGACGTTAGAGACAGCTTTTGCTTCCCCACCTTGCTCTGCCATGTGCGGACACGAGGCATGTGGAAGAGGGCCCGCACCAGAACTGAACCATGCTGGTGTCTAATTTCCAGCCTTCAGAACTGAAATTTCTGTGTATAAGCCACCCAGTCTGCTACTGTTACAGCAACCCAGACTGACAGCATGGGTCCATGTATTGTGAGTACCGGTATTGACAGCCTGCTTCCCAGGTCTACCAGCTAGTTGGGACAAGCCCCAAGGACCCTTGCATCCAGGTGGTCCTGCCTAGCTCACTGAGCAAGGTCCAAATAGAGGCATTCTGTGCTGGGCCTTCAGGGGGCCAGGGCAGTGGGCCACTGTTACTGCCTTGTGAGGGGGTGAGGAAGGGCTTCTTTGTTCCCTGCACTTGAAGGAGTAGAGTGTTCTCACCACCAGTGTGGCCTGAGATAGAATCCCATAATCGACAACAAAGTTCCAGCAATTAAATGGTCCACAATAGAGACCGTAAGTAGCCTGTATCTGAATGACACCATGGTCAGCTTGTTCTGCTCTCCTGGTTTAAGGTGCCTTGTAATCCAGCCCAGGGAGGCCCAATCTCTTATTTGCTCTAAGGAAAGGTGCCTAGAGAACAGTTGGTTTTCTTTGGCACTAAAACAGCTGATCAATAAAATTTCCAGACAAAAGTTCCTGTTAGTCGTCTGCTTCAGTTTAACCGGGATCTCACTACTGTGAATATTTCCCAAGAACCCACCAAAACCAGGAACTCCCAAACACTTGCCTTGAGAACCTGTGTCCCAAGGCCTGTGATGACCAGATCTCTGGCCTGCAAATATATTTTTTAAAGTTTTTAAAATATGTTTGTTTGTTTTAGAGCGAGAAACATCGATCGGTTGCTTCCCATACCCACCCTGACTGGGAATTGAACCTTCAACCCTTTAGTGTATGGGACGACACTCCAATTGACTGGGCCACACCCGCGAGGGCTGCAAATACTTTTCAAGCCTTGGATGTTGCTTTTACCAAAAGCTACCTTCAGATGTCCCACAAACCTCCCCTAATTCAAGGTCCAGAGTAAATCCCAAGCCCTGCCCCTCCCACCCCATGTGAGCTGAGTCACCGTTTTCAGACCCTGCTTCCTATCTTAATATTTTTGCGTCAGGTTCAATGTGTATAAAAGGAGTAGTGCCCGCCTGATGGTAGGGTAAAGGGTGTTAAATGCAACATGTATAGAACAGGGCAGGTCCCTGATACCCCCAAACCCTTTTCCCCCATTGTAGGTGTAGGCATGTAGAAAACTTTCAAATACCCTTTTAAAATAAGATGCTGTGAATACTTAAGGTATTTTTTTTTTAAACACTGGATAAAGGTCCGTAGCCAGTGTTCCTATCACTCCTCTGCTTATCAAGACAACATGACAGGTCTCTTCTGGCTGACGTGGCTCAGTGGATTGAGTGCCAGCTCAGGTTTGCCGGTTTGGTTCTGGGTCAGGGTGTACATGCCTGGTTTGCGGGTTAGGGGTGTGCAAGGCACATTGCTGTTTCTCTCTATCCCTCCCTTCCCCTCTATAAGTAAATAAACAAAGTCTTTTTTAAAAAACCATGCCCGGACCCTGCCCCACTGCATACCTCTTCTGTCTCCCACCCCTCCCCGGGCTAACGTAAGGAGCATGTTCCTATGTAATTCATTGTGCCCCAAGGTCTGGAAAACCAGAAGGGTTTTTTTTTTCTAATATGGCGACAGGCCTCACCTGAAGATTTTCATAATCTTTATTTTTCTCATTCAGTGTTGAGTATACATAAAATATACTGGAGATATGTTAGTGGTTATGGAGAGTCTCCCTAGATCCAAGAGACAGAGGGGCTCTTCAACATAACAGTAAATGTACAAAGAAAACTAAGGCTTCTAAATCGTTTTAAACAATCCGTGGAGCCCTGACCCGTGTGGCACACAGGGCTGTCTTCCTGCAAAGTGAAAGGTCACTGGTTCGATTCCTGGTCAGGGCACATGCCTGGGTTGTGGGTTCAGTGGGGTATGAGAGGCAACCAATTGATGTTTCCCTGCCTCCCTCCCTCTCTTTTTCCCTCCCTCCCCCTCTCTAGAAATCTTTTATAAGATTTTTTATTTTATTTTTAGAGGGGAAGGAAGAGGGAAACATCGATATGTAGTTGCCTCTCGTGCGCCCCCTACTGGGGAGCTGGCCCGCAACCCAGGCATGTGCCCTGACTGGGGAATCGAACCGGCGACCCTTTGGTTCACAGGCCGACACAATCCACTGAGCTACACCGGCCAGGACAATAAAATGTTTTTTAAAAAATGAAAAGGTCTTAAGACACTTAAAAATCCTTGGCATTGTTCTGCATAGACATTTCTAATATGCCATCAATTCAGATTTTTAAACTTAATTTTAAACTCTCTTCAAGCAAAACTCATCTCTGAAATTTCCTTTAGTCTGTCTAGTTATTAATAGTTTTCCAAGCACAGAATTTGTGGCCCATTTTTAACTTTATGGCTGCAGTCCATGGTAAGAAGTACAGTTTTCTTCATTGGGGTCCAGTCCACCCATTTGTGTAAGTGGAAGAAAGCTTTAATGATTGAAATGTGCAAAGTTCCCCGATGTTTCTTAGTTTATTGTATTTTAACCAAGTCAGCTGGACTGAAACCATTCAAATGCTTATGGAAGCTGCAGTTTGAAAAATGCTCTCTTTATAATTGTTGAATCTGGGTGATTGGTACGTGGAAGTTCATTCTGTCGATACTAGTGTAAGTTTGAGATTTTCCATAATAAAAAGTTAAAAAGAAAAATGAGAGGTGTGATTTATTGGATCTCCACATTGGCATGGGAGGGGGGAGGTAGCTGTCAACTGCTTTCTGAATGCCTGCTCTGTCTCCCAAAGCCCTCTCCATATTTGCAGGTATTTCTATTTCAAGGGCCTCAAGACACCCCTGGTCTATAAATACTAGCTTCTATGTCTCGACATCTGATATTCCTTAAGTTAATTTTCTAGACAATGGCCCTAGAACCCCTTCCTGCTTCCCCACCCATCATGACCCTTCTGGCTTCTCCAAACAGAAGGACCATCTGTTTGCCCAGCACCAGAGGCCCTGCCTTCCCTCCTCCAAAACCCAGAGCCTCTAAACACCTGCCTCTTCACCTGTAACGTGGGGGCTGATACCCATTAAATAAGTCAAGACATGGGGAACATCTAAAACGGTGGTAATTAGATGTAGTCAGTAAATGTTTTATGTGACAGATAATCGAAGGGGCACAGCAAAGAATACACTGAATTTCTTTACCTCATGAATCATGCACGTATTGGAGGGGTCCACGGACAATAAAGTGGTAAACTGATGCATAATGTAACATTAGTTAAGTGTCAAGCATTAAAGAAAATAAAGTGGGGGACGGTGAGTGATGGGATGTGGTATTGTACACAGGGTGGTTGGGGAAGGCAACTCAGAGGAGGGGCCTTTACAATAGACACCTGCAGACAGAGGGAGAGCAAACAAGGAGGAGGATATCTTGGTGTAGGACAATGGTTCTGCCACGGTGCTCTGGGTGTCTCCACAAAAGCCAGGTAGGCAAGCTGATATAAGTATTGGCAGAACACTCCGTGATCTGTGGAACACAGCACTAGAGGCTTGTGAGGAAATGCTTCAGAGGCCAACTCTCATTAACCTTCCTATCTATGGAAGAAGCTGTCTTGAGACAGTTTCTCATCGCCTGAGGTTCTGATGAGGTCAGAGGGGTTCTGTCCCTCTCCACCCCCAACCCCTGACTTTGGGCTATAGAACAGCTTAGCAGGGAATCAGTTCCTCTGCCGCAGGGTGTCATAGCCCTCATGCTGTAGTCATGTGGTCCCTTGTGTTTCAGTGTTACCTACACGAAGAACAAGAGCTGGCATCTGTGACTATTCTTGCTTTTGCTATCTGTGCAGGTAGCAAACGCCTGAATCGAGTAAGGGCTCGTTTCTTTACTGGCCAAATCTGTCAGCCTCTCCCAAATCTGGGGAAGGAGACGTACAGGCAGAAGGAAAAGCAAGCCAGTACAAAGGCCCTGAGGTGGGAGCTTAGTTGATGTGTGAGGGAACAAGGTCAGTGCAGCGGGAGCAGAGAGAGGCGGGGGCAGGAAATGAGGTCGGAGAGGTGACAGAGGCCTGGTCCCGTGGGGCCTCACGGGCCATGGGGAGGACTTTGGCTTTTTTCCTGAGCGAGCTGGAGCCACAGCAGAGGTCTGAGCAGAGGAAGGTCTTGGACTCACTTGGGTTGTAACAGGAACCACTGGCTGCGGTGAGGACACATAAGGGGGTGAGGGCAGAAGCAGTAAGGAGGCCACTGCAGTAGTCCAGGTGGTGGAGGCAGTGGGCATGGAGAGGAGAGGTCAAATTCTTGAAAAATTCTGAAGGTGGAACTGACAGTATATGCTGACAGATCAAGCGAGGAGGGTGGGGGGAGAGAAGGTATTGTTATGAATCCACACTAGAGGAGGCCTAGAGGAGCTCACATGGAGAAATTTGGCAGTTGGTGTTAAATAGTGTACTGATGCCCTGGCCAGGTGGCTTGGTTAGAGCATCATCCCATACCCCAGAAAGGTTGTGGGTTCGATTCCTCGTCAGGGCACATACCTAGGTTGTGGATTCGATCCCCAGTGAGGGCGCATACAGAAGGCAATTGATTGATGTTTCCCTCTCCCTTTCTCTTTCTCAAATCAATACAAACATATCTTTGAGTGAGGGTTAGAAGATAGTGTAGTGATTAAGAACAAGGATTCTGGAACCAGGTGACCTAGGTACAAGTCCAACTCCATTGCTTACTGTGTAATCTTGGGCAGATATCTCTTTGCCTCCATTTCCCCATCTGTGACATAGGATAATAATTGTACCAACTTCATAGGGTGGTCGCGAGGATTAAATAAGGTTTTCTATGTCTGTAAAGTCCTTAAAACAGTACCTGGCACAGAGTGCTTGGTATTAGTAATATTACTGTAGGATGAGTTGACATGTTCACTACGTGAGTACACAGAAGAGAGTGTTCCCGATCCCAGGAACAGTTTGTGCAGTTTTCAAAAGGTATGCAATTAAGAGTGTGGCTGGAACATACCCTGATTGAGGAAGAGCAACAAGGGATGAAGTTGGGGAGGCAGCCAATGAGGTCGGCTTCTCCTCAGAGCGGCTGGGGGCCGTCATGAATTTCAGGGTGGATCTACCAGTGCAGAAGGTTAGAAGAGACACAGGAGAGAAAATTCACTTAGGACCTGATGCAGAGAGGATGTACAGAGAGAGGAGAGAAAGGAATGGGGCGCTATTGTCAACACTGCTGGCTGGTTACCAAGTGGTTTCTGGTGTCCAGGATAAGAAACTTAGTCCAGTTCTACTTCCTGCCTGGGTCCAACTGCTAGTTCGAAAATTTTCTACTTCTGTGACCATGGGAAATAAACCCCTTTAGGGGTCACTTTTCTCATCTTCAAAGTGGGGCTCAGTGTTGCACCTACCTCATTGGGTGGCTGTGATAATTACCTAGATGGAGGTATTAGGAGCTCCGTAAAGGCAGGCTGTTGCCAAAAGCAGGTGGGGCTTATCCCAGGGAAGCAAGGGTAGCTTAACATTTGAAAAGCAATGAGATAAAATTCAGTGTATTAGCAGGGGGGAAAAATGGGAAGAACAAGGGGCTGTACCCATTTAGCTAATATTACCTGGGACTGAGGTACCAAACCCACAGTACAGTCTTTCCCACAATCTGGCCCTAAACCCCTCACTGAGTCAAAGGAATTGCGAACTTAAGAGCAGAGCAGCCCCAGTTCTACCCTTGCAAAGTGATTTCTCCCCCTCTGAGAATTGGTCACTGACTGGCCTCACTGGCCTTACCCGCACACTCAGTGTCCAGAGCTATGTGTCTCTGGCTCCTTTTTATTCAGGTTCCAGCTTAAACTTATTTCTCATCCCTCCCCCCATCCCACAGCTCAGCAACACTAAGGGAACTATTTTAATGATAATCAGTACCAATTTCTAAATGATCTTCGTTATCGTTTATCTTCTCCGTTAGAACGGCAGCTCTGTGAGAGTGGAGACAATTTGTCTGAGTTACTGCTGTTGCCCCAGTGCCTGGTACCCAGCAGGGGCTCGATCGATCTCTGTCAGAAGGCTGGCTCCCCGTTTCCGCTTGCTGGGGCTGTTCAAGTGGTTCGTGAGGCTTTTCCCAACTGCAAGAATCTTGTTTGTGACTCAGGCCATGGAGAGTTACGACCGTTTAGATTCTGGGGATTGTGAGAACTTTGGCTTCAGAGGCAAATGTTTTCCTATCAAGAAATGGTACAATTTGAAGTTGTGACCCTATGTCCAGCCCCCGCCTGTCCCATACAGGAAGAAACTTCAGGGATAAGTGAATAAGGACTTAGCATCTGCACTCCAGTTATACCTCAGCTCCATGCCCCCCCCCGCCCAGTTTCACTCTCTGACCTTGATTCCCGTCACTGCCAAGCTACCCAGGCTCTGCCTCAAATCATGCCCCTGTGTGTTCCTAGGATGGGGCCCCACTTCAGCTTTCATTTTAGCCTGCATTAGTAATGAAAAGTGGGCATAGCCTGTGTGGTCTAGTGCTCACTTTTGCATTTCTAAACTCTGGGGGCCAAATAGGCAGGAGGTATATGAAGGAGGGAAGAGTCCAGAACAGACATGGCCCCTGCCTGTTTCTGCCACTGTTTGAGGCGCCACTGTGATGTGGTGTTATCTTCAAACAGCTCTGGCCTACCTTTTTCGTCCAAATCTGTTTAAATTTGTTCATTTGGCTAGGACCCTCAACTGTCATTCTGACAGTGACATAGCCCTGATCCTGTCAGAGTGCATAGGACTTGTGGTCCCCTATGAGCTTCAGCTTCTTTTCTAGAAGTCATGAGATGGTAACCAAGGTCCCTTACCACCTTCAGGAACTGATTCTTATGACTTGATACCCCCAGGCCTGAGACTCTCCTTTCCCCACCCACTGACCTGACATTCATGCTCATAAACTCTGCCCCTTTCTCCCCAAGCTCCCGACAAACTGAAAGTGTCAGCTTCTATCGTCAGCTTGTTATGGAAAACCTATTTTTTTAATCCTCACCCAAGGATATGTTTGCTGATTTTAGAGAGAGAGGAAGGGGGAGGGAACATTGATTGGTTGCTCCCATGTGCACCCCAACTGGAGATTGAAACTGAAACCTAGGTATGTGCCCTGACTGGGGATCAAACCTGCAACTTTTTTTGGTGTACGGGACGACACTCCAACCAGCTGAGCCACTCAGGGCAAATCCTATTTTCAATCTGATGAGAGTGTGTAAAAGCAAGAGAAAACTGAAAAAAATGCAGAGCACATAACAAATGCAAGAAGCAGCTGTGGTCATTCTAATTCACATTAGTTCTGCACCATATCTACCTCTGGCAAATGGATCTATTATTAGGAAAAGTTTTTCTTTATATTTTTAGAAAGGGGAAGGGAGGGAGAAAGAGAGGGAGAGAAGCATCAATGTGTGGTTGCTTCTCACGTGCCCCCCTACTGGGGACCTGGCCGGCAACCCAGGCATGCGCCCTGACTGGGGATCGAACCAGCAACACTTTGGTTCACAGGCCTGCTCTCAATCCACTGGGCCACACCAGCCAGGACTGGGAAAAGTTTTTAAAACAACTAACAGTAGACAACACTTAGTGGGTATTTTCTCTGTTCCAGATGCTAGTCTAAATTTTACAAGTATTAACTCTTTAGTCCTCCCAATAACCCTATGAGGCAGTGTTTTCAGAGGAGGAGACTGAGTCACAAAAGGGTTAAGTCGCTTGCCCAAATACACAGAGCTCCAGGTTGGCAGAGCCTGTGGCAGTGACCAAGTTGTACTGTGTTGCGCAAATTACTGTACTACTTCTCAGAATAATAGCAAACTTCATGAAACGAGTCTTATGAACACTTTTTTTTTATTCTCACCTCAGGACATGCTTATTGAGTTGAGAGAGAGAGGAAGGGAGGGAGAAAGAGAGGGAGAGAAACATAGATGTAAGAGAGAAACATCAATCAGTTATCTCCTGTATGGGCCCCAAATGGGGATGGACCGAACCCGCAAACTAGGTATGTGCCCTGACTGGGAATTGAGCCAAACCCGTGACCTTTCAGTTTACAGGATGACGCTCCAACCAACTGAGCAACACCAGCCAGGGGATGAACACATTTTATGCATTAGTTAACTTATAACAACCCCGTAGTTGGGTTGTTTTATCTAGTATCTTATAGCCCTATAGGAATGAGATTTTTAAAATAATTTTTGAAATTTTAACATATGGATATTGTAAAAACAGCAACAAAAGAATCGATTCTGGTAGTGAGAGAGTAAATCTCCCTGGCATCTCTGACTTTCCTGTGACTTCTTCCCATGATGTTTCTTTGGAAGGTGAGTGGTGAGACTAAGGCAGGGCTCTGTCCAGGGAAGGTCAAGGTGAACTGGAAAGGCATTGTTCACAGAACCCTTTATGGTGAAATGAGAAAAAAAATGCTGGTCACAAATAGGGAACCAGTTCGATCAAAATGTCACCCTTGAACTCTCTGGGCTTCAGATTTCATCATCTTTAAAGTGGGGATAGTCATAGGTCCCAAAATATTCAGCTATTAGGTTTAAATAGATTAATACATATAAGTCACCTTGAAGTGTCCAGCGCAGTCAATAAATACTAGTGGTTATACATTTGTGCAGTGAAGTAGTTTATTCTTCAGCAATCATGAAATATTAGGGTATTTATTTAATATCCTGGAAAGACACCGGTAGCTCAGTTACATGACAAGGGAGGCGCCAAATCCATAAAAATACAACGTGGCCTATTTTTGTTAGGACACAAAAAAAGGGCAATACATTTTTAGCTGTGTCTCCACGTTTCAGGTGGCTTTAGAACATTTTTCAGACTATAGTACTTGTGATAAAAATAGTGTAAAAAATAACAGTTTTGAGAATTATGTCAGTTGATGTTATCCAACAGGAAGCTACTAAACCTCGTATTTCAACTTTGTAAATTGTATATCCTGGCCACGTTAAGCTGAATAGAGAGGTGGTTTCCTGTTGAAGTCGAAATAAGGATGATTCAGATAGGCTCCTGGAATTGTGACTAATTATTTAGTGATTCACGGCCATACCGACTTTCTTGGGAGCACCAAGCCCAATGCCACACCCATCCCTGCGCGCGCGCGCGCGCACACACACACACACACACACACACACACACACACAATTCCCACTCTCCTCACAGAACGGACCCCTCATCCTGGGGGTGTCCGGAGGCCCATCAGTTATTCTATGAACTGGTGAACTTTGTAGGGTCTCTGCATGTGTGATTGCTTTATTCTATGCTTCAAGTATTGCTTGGCCAAGATTGTGCTACTAAAAAGCCGCTTATCCACCACTCCTTTAAAAGTAAATCATGTTTCTTTTTTTGAAAGTTGTATATCTGATTTTTAGTGAGTCGCATACTGCCCCTGTTCCTGTGGCCATTAAACATTATTGTTGTGCATACAAATAGTGCCATTAGGGACTGGGGGTGGATTGAATTTAAGGGGCGGAGCCTCCGCCCTTGCGACAGAAGCTACTGTACCTTAGTGCGCCTGTGTGGTTCTCCTACGCTCTGAGGAAGATTCCCATCCATTAGCTCTACGCTTGGCAGCTCTTCCTGGCAGCAGGCAGCCATCTTGCTGGGAGCCCGAGAGAGGGAGAGGAGAGACAGAAGGAAAGGGCGACATTGGTCTCAGGGCCGCCCCGGGGGCCTCAAGAGCCGGAGGCAGCCCCGGAGGTGGTCCCTGATCCCGGGCCCTGTTCTTGGACCCGAAAAGGGAAGGCGGGGG
>PVJD01012458.1:0-22358 GCA_004026545.1 Mormoops blainvillei | reverse complement strand
CATGGTAACAGCTGGGTGGGATTTGACATCCCGGCGTGGAGGGACTCGGTGTCTGTGGAAACGATCGCCTGGCAGAAGGGGCGGAACTAGACCCATTCGCTAGAGATGCTGACATTCCAGGCCCTTGTCCTGCAGGCACCCGGGGGCGGACACGCCGGAAGAGGAGGCCGGGTAATGGCCGCGGTGTGGCAGCAGGTCTTAGCAGTGGACGCGAGGTGAGACGTGAGGTCAGATCCCACGGGAGCGGAAGTTACTGTGGTGCATGCGCAATGGTGATAAGTGAGGCTGGGCGGGGAACTTTACGCGGCTGTGTGGGCATGCTGGAGGTGAGCATTAGCAGTATCAAGAAGAGTTGGCCAGAGAGGGTCCTAAAGAGCATGCTGGTAAAAGGCAGTCATATGCGGGCATGCACAAAAAGGGTGTGTTATTAGAATCTTTGGGGGTGGGGGAGGTGATGGAGCTCAGGCTGGTGACATCCTGTTTCCCACCATCGCTCGCCAGACTTATCTTAACTACCGTCATTTCCTCAGTCTGACCCCATCACCATCTCATACTGACCTCCGCCATTGCCCCACACTAACCCCCATCACCATGTCAGACAGACCCTACTATTGTGTATACTGACTCAGTCATCCCCTATGAACTTATGCAAAGCTGCAGACAACCTCCCTTGTCCCCACAGTGACCTCATCTCCTAAGTCCATTATTACAAAAGACACACCCTCATCACGTTACCAGAGGAACCCCCGTCACCACTGCTGATCACTTGCCATCCTGACCCCTACCTGCCACACAGCTCATTTTCCTTCCCTATCCCCTGAGCTGATTGATTCCCTCTGTCCTGTGTCTGCTGCTCGCCTACCTTCTGCCATCGCAGGTACAACGCGTACCGCACACCAACGTTTCCACAGTTTCGGACACAGTATATCCGACGGCGCAGCCAGCTACTGCGGGAGAATGCTAAGGCTGGGCACCCCCCGGCCCTGCGTCGGCAGTACCTGAGGCTGCGTGGGCAGCTTTTGGGCCAGCGCTACGGGCCCCTCTCCGAACCAGGCAGCGCTCGTGCCTATAGCAACAGCATCGTCCGCAGCAGCCGCACTACCCTTGACCGCATGGAGGTGAGCTCCCTTCACACCGCCTGCCATGCATACCACCTGCCTCCATGTATATTCACTCAACAGACTTGTCAAGCACCTGCTATGTGCAAGGCATTGTTCCATGCTCTTAGGATGAGCAGAGGGCAAAAAGAGATAATATATGAGATAAGTCAATAAACGGGCAATAAATAAGATAAACAGGTTGATAAACACGAAATAAAGATAAATAGGTCAATAAACATAGCAAACCAGATAAAAAAAGTCAATAATGATCATGACTTACAGTGAGGCATGCTAAGATACAAAAGTAAAGCAGACTGGGGGAATAAAACAGGACTGGTGTGGGGGACAACAGGAAGCTATTTTTGGTGGGTATGAAGAAGGAAGTCCTCTGTGGGGAGTTGAAAATCGAGCTGAGATTTGAATGAAGCAAGAGACTGAGCTGGGTGGTTTTCTGGGAGACATTCATTCTTTGTTCAGAGGACATTTATTATCTACTGAGCAGGGCAAGGGTGGGGGAAGGGTAACTAATGTAGAGGTCACCACAGTTCAGGTGATGGTGGTGGCACTGGATGGGGTGACAAGGGGTCTGGTTCTGGGTATATTTTGAAGGCTACAGACCTCATAGGTTCTTGAGGGCTGTTTTCAAGATGCGCCCACCCTGATCCTCTGTTCACAGGACTTCGAGGATGATCCTCGGGCCCTGGGGGCCCGTGGACACCGCCGTTCTGTCAGCCGAGGCTCCTACCAGCTGCAGGCACAGATGAACCGTGCCGTCTATGAGGACAGGTATGCACCAGGGGCAGCTCAGGGCTGGGGGTTTGTGAGGAGGAGAGGAGCCACGGGGCAATGGCAGGCTGAACACTAGTACCTATCTCCTCTCACCTCCTAATTCTGTTGGGGCCCAGGCCCCCCGGCAGTGTGGTGCCCACGTCAGCAGCAGAAGCAAGTCGAGCCATGGCTGGAGACACATCGCTGAGTGAGAACTATGCCTTTGCGGGCATGTACCATGTTTTTGACCAGCACGTGGACGAGGCAGGTGAGCCAGTAGATAGCAGGTCCCATCACCACGAATTTGCCCAAATTGTGACAGCCACCCAGTGTATCCTTTTCTGGAACACAAAGTCTCTGGCCCAACTCCGAGGGAGGAATTGTCATTCGTAAAACCTTTCACAAACCTAAAAGCCCTTTACAGAGTGGTCTGCAGAATCTCAGGTATTTTGTCTACCATAAAGGGTCTCAGCAGCTTTAAAAAGCCCTTTGCAGAGGTCGTCTGGGGTCATGAGTCACTCGAACATGTTCAAAGCTTTTGCTGCAGAGAAATCCTCTTGCAAAGGACAGAATGGGTCTTTCAAACTGCTAAGACCTTGGTAATTGTAAAGTGCTTGCTGAGATGTGGAGGCCCTTTCACGTTGCAGAACTCCTGCAGTCCATAAAGCAGCTGTTAAGATGTAGGGAGCTTTTGGCAGAGAGCTTTCTAGCGTTCCAACTCCCTTTCTTAGTCGAGGAAAGCCCTTTGCTGAGACCACTGTGCCTGGTGGAGTGGGTTCCTCCCCTCAGCTCATACATCAGAACCTTTTATAAACAAAAACGCATCTGGGGAGTATACTGACTCCCACACGTGGCTCCTTGGCATTGCAGTCCCAAGGGTGCGCTTCGCCAATGACGACCGGCACCGCCTGGCCTGCTGCTCACTTGACGGCAGCATATCACTGTGCCAGCTGGTGCCTGCTCCGCCCACCGTGCTCCGCGTGCTGCGGGGCCATACCCGTGGTGTCTCCGATTTCGCCTGGTCCCTCTCCAATGACATCCTTGTGTCCACCTCACTTGATGCCACCATGCGCATCTGGGCCTCTGAGGACGGCTGCTGCATCCGGGAGATCCCTGATCCTGATGGCGCTGAATTGCTCTGCTGCACCTTCCAGCCAGTCAACAACAACCTCACTGTGGTCAGGCTCCAGGGCGCCCACTGACTGGGGGCGGGGATGCTGGGCCAGGAGGGCTGTTCTAGGGCACCGAAGTTGGCGGGGAAGGGTTGCCTCTAGGCCATCGCCACAGTCCCCTGGTAGTCAGACTCAGAGGGAAACAAGTCAGAATGAGGATGTGCAGTTCTTAGTTTGGGATGACCTCACTGTGGTAGACCACAGGGGTCACTAGTCGGGGGGGCAGGATCATGGGTGTGCCACCCCTTTGGTCCCATCAGCAGTAGTCCTACCATTTTCCAGGTGCAGGCGCTGCCGGTTGAGGAGCAGGATTACTAGTTGGGAACTGCATCTCGTCCCAGTGGAAGCTTCACTGTGGTCCAACCCCAGGAGGGAGAGTCAGAGGGTGGGAAGTTGGGGAAGGAAATGAAAAGGCTGGCCTGGCCCCGAGCGGGGAGTAGAGAGGGACTGGCCCGGTGAGCCTGTGCTCTGCGATCCTTCTAGTTGTGGCAGCAGCAGCCGCAGCCCCAGTGTAATCAAGGCTCCAGGAAGGACCAGCCAGGGAGTGGATGAGCTATTATCATGGGCCTAGGATGGCCCTGTGCTTTGCCGAGTATGGGGAGCACTGGCCAAGGGGCAACACTATGGGCCTGTGACCCCTGTAGTCCCTGCTGCAGCTGTCTGCTCCGGTGAGATTGCAAGAAGGGCTGGCTTGGGAGGATTATAGGCCTGGGTCACCTCTACATTACCCACCATGGCCCCACTGTGATTAAATTTTAGTAGGGAGAAGCGGGTCCCATTAATAGCAGCCCTGCTGTGGTCAGACTCCAGGAGGGACTGGCTGGGAGCAGGATGATGGTGTGCGGGTCTCACCTACAGGTGGGGAATGCCAAGCACAACGTACATGTTGTGAACATCTCCACGGGAAAGAAAGTGAAGGGCGGCTCCAGCAAACTGACAGGCCGCGTCCTCGCTCTGTCCTTTGATGCCCCTGGCCGGCTGCTCTGGGCAGGCGATGACCGAGGCAGTGTTTTCTCCTTCCTCTTCGACATGGCCACAGGTAGGCAGGCCACAGGCTTCATCTGAGTGCCTACACCCCTGCCCTCCTGGTATACAGCCCTCTGCCTGACTTTTGTCTCCCTTCCCCTCCGTTGTTGCAGGGAAGCTGACCAAAGCCAAGCGTCTGGTGGTGCATGAGGGTAGCCCTGTGACTAGTATCTCTGCCCGCTCCTGGGTCAGCCGTGAGGCCCGGGACCCCTCACTGCTCATAAACGCTTGCCTCAACAAGCTGCTGCTCTACAGGTGGGTCTCCCCTATCCAGCCACCTGGAGATAGAGGGCCTGCCTCCTCCACCAGACTGGGAAGGGAGGCCTGTCTCCTTCATCAGGCTAATTTCACTGAGCAAAGAGGTCCAGTCTCCTCCCCCTCCTCCTCTTCCTCATCATCGTAATATGATGAGCTCAATAGTAGCAGTAATAATAACAGCAGTAGCTAGCACTTAAGTAACAGTTGCTGGTGCCAGGTCCTATTCATAGCCTCTTATACACATCACCTCGTCTAATCCTCATAACAACCCTGTGAGGTGGGTGCTGTTAGCATGTCCATTTTAAAGAAGAGCAAACTGAGGTATAAGATCGACTGTGGCCCCTTAGGACAGTGACCCATTGTCCTTTTTTTTTTCTTTTTTTTTTTGACGCATAGAGTTTACTCTCCGCACTCACATATGTCATGTTACCCAAATGCAGTTCTCAGCTTCTCAGCCTGGGCCGCATGCTGGAATGATCCGAAGGGCTTCAAAGGTCATGGCCAGGCCCCGATCCAGGTCAGGGATTTCAGAAACTCTGGGGCAGGCTGGGCATCGGCATATCGAAAAGTCCCCCAAGTGTTGTTCAGCCAGGTCTGAAAACAGCTGCCTGACGGGATGCTTGCCATTTTGCTATTTTATTTTTCTTCTTTTAAAAATTTTATACACACACATTTATAATTTTTAATTTAAGTGTACTCCTAAGTTTCTTGCCTCTTTCCCCCATCCTCTGCCTTCTCTCTTCCTCATTCCTGCCACCCTGGCCACCCCCTGCCATAATTAAGCATAATAACAACTTCATATGTACTGTTCCACAGCGTGTTCCCTCTCCCACAGTCCTCAGCGTGCACACACCCACACGTTTCTGGGGGAGGGTCATTATTTTACAGAAGTGGATTCCTTTTACATCCTGTTCCACATCTCAGCTTTCTCACCAGATGACGCCTGTGGACATGCTGCAGGTCACCTGCGGCAGCTTCAGTTCATTCCTTTGAACAGCGGCTGTGGTATCCCCAGCACGGGGGTGCCAGGGCTCGGTCAGCCATTTCTTCTCTTTGTGCACATCGGAAGCACCAGAGCTCTTAGAGACCCTTCGGGAAAGAAGCTAGTGGGTTACATTGCAGGGGCTTCCTATTTATATCAACAGATAGAGTGTCCAAACTGTCACTAAACCAGGCACCAGCCCCTGCTTTATGGGTTTATGGCGTCATCTCAAAACAGAATTTCATGAACCTTGAAAAGAACTCAGGCACAGGGGTGGGGACGCAGGCTAGCGTGCCATGTGTTCCCCTCTGGGCTGAGGCTCTGCGCCCACCTGCTCTCATTTTCCCCTCAGGGTGGTGGACAATGAGGGGACCCTGCAGCTGAAGAGGAGCTTCCCCATTGAGCAGAGCTCACACCCTGTACGCAGCATCTTCTGCCCCCTCATGTCCTTCCGCCAGGGAGCCTGTGTGGGTGAGTCCCATAGGGTTGGGGTGTCTGGGTGACCGGGGAGGGGCACTGGGGGCTAGTGCTGATCTGGCTCATATATCATGACACCTTGATGCCCTGACTTCCTGGGCCCTGGGATCTGTCACACCCCAGCAGCCTTCCACTTTGAACACAGAGCTCCAACCAGCCCAGAAGCCTCACCACATGAGAAACAGACCTCACAAAGAGCTCAGAGACCTCACTTTCTAGACACAAAACCAAAACAGCTAGTTAACCTTCCACTTAGACAGGGACCCCAGACCTCCAAGCATGCCGGGACCTCACACCTCGGACATGACTCCCTCAACACCTGAGTCACTTCAGAGACTTCACAGCTGGGCCATCCCACCACCACCCGCAACACCTCCTGATGACCTCTCCTTCTCACCTGGGCAGTGACTGGCAGCGAGGACATGTGCGTACACTTCTTCGATGTGGAGCGGGCAGCCAAGGCCGCAGTCAACAAGCTACAGGGCCACAGCGCCCCTGTGCTGGACGTCAGCTTCAACTGTGACGAGAGCCTCCTGGCTTCCAGTGACGCCAGCGGCATGGTCATCGTCTGGAGGCGGGAGCAGAAGTAGGAGCCTCCCAGCCCTGCCATGTCCACCCTCCCACCTGGCCCATGCTCCAGCCTTGTGTTCATAAATAAAGTTCCTGTGCTTTTGCTGATGGCGGGCTCCCAGGGCTGTTGGGGGCAGGATGGTGGAGAGGGCAGCTCTAGGACCGAAGATGGGATGGTGTTCGCTTATTCATTCACTCATGCATGTATTGATTTATTCCTTCATTCGACGACCATTTACTGAATATCTGCCATGTCATAGTACCACTTTAAGTGTTTTACAGTCATGCTTTGCACAGACATTACTGAGCATCTACCGTGTGCCAGGAACTGTTCTAGGCTCTGGGGCACAGCCGTGACCTAAACTTGACAGAAATCCCCGCCTTCCTGAGGCTCGCTTTCTAATGGAAGCAGGTAGGTAATAGAAATATTTAATAGGTCAGCTAAAAATGAGCGTCGTGAGGCAAAATAGAGTGAGGACAGGAGATGCCGTTGCAGGAGTGGGAGGTTGGGCGCTTTTTGATGCCGTGACCAGGGAAGACATTCCTGACTGTGAAATTTAAACAAAGGCCTGAACGCAGCGAGAGAGGGAGCTATAGTGCGTGGGGGAGAGCAGCATTCCAGGCAGAGAGAAAAGACAGTGCAAAGGCACTGACGCTGGACTGTGCCAGAGGGTGGTGGTTAACCCTTCTGGCAGGTGATGAGGTTGGCCAGGCCTGATCCTGGAGGGCTTTGTGGACCATGGTGAGAACTTAGGCTTTTTGTCTGAGTGAGGGGTGAGTGACCCAGCAGTCTGGAGCAGAGGATTTCTCTGGGTGCTGTGAAGAGAACACACTAGGGGGCAAGTGTGGAAGCGGGAGGACCGGTCGGGAGAACCTGCAGTAGTCGAAGCAGGCAGGGTGGGGACCTGCACCAGGGCGGGGGCAGTGGAGGAGTTGAGGTGACGAATGTTGGCTTCTGCCACACGGTTTCGTCCTATGAGTTTGCAGGGCTCTGCTGCCTCAGGGAGGCCCGGGTTCCCCCTGGCCCCAGGGAAGCTGCTGCCTGAGCCCCACATCTGTCTGCATTGGGTTGTTGCCCACAAGCTTGGAGCAGAGGACTTGGAATACACGCTGGTATGGGACCAACCATGGATTCGAAGCCTGAGCTAGTGGCTTCTACTGGGAGTGGAGGGGATCGGGCTTTTCTCCACCCCCAGAGGAACCCAAACCACCCATACCTCCTGTCCCACCCACTCAGGGCCCAAAGCCAAGGCCTGGAACTGCTCAGAGGCTACGAAGTGATGTTCAGTATTTGAGGGGAGCCCTGAATAAGGAGCGAAAGCTTGGAGTATAGATGGGGATAGATAATCAAAATCCCTTCTCAATGACCTGAGTCACCAGGAAATGTCAAAGTTGCCGGAAATGTCAGAGTCTCTTGGACCAGCTGCCCCCTTCCCTTCACCTCCATAGGCTGACATGTCCAGATGCATCGGTGGGAAGTGTGGCTACTCCCTTGAGACCTCAAGGTCAATCCACACAGTCACAGAGACTCCAACCTGGCGCAGCATTGTCAAGCTGCTGAACTAACATCAGTAGTCTTGTAGAGGGAGGAAAATAACCTGTTTGTTCAAGCCACTGTTATTTGACAGTGTGGTTATTTCATCTAGAAGCATTTCTACCTGGTAGAGCAAGTCTTTGAATAATATTTTGTTCAATGTCATCTTGTTATAATGTTGATGAAATGCCATAGCAACTTAACTCTTTTTTCTATCAATTAGCTTATGGTAAAATTGGTTTGTTTGGTTTTTTTTAAGATTTTATTTCTTTTTAGAGAGGGGAAGGAAGGGAGAAAGAGAGGGACAGAAACATCAGTGTGTGGTTGCCTCTCAAGTGCCCCTTACTGGGGACCTGGCCCACAACCCAGGCATGTGCCCTGACTGGGAATCGAACCTGCGACCCTTTGGTTCGCAGGCCGGCACTCAATCCACTGAGCCACACCAGCCAGGGCTAAAATTGGTTTTATTATATGTCATTTTGCTTAAAGTGCAGAACCTATCGACATTAAGCGAGGACTTACTGTACTTACATCTGAGAGACTTTAAGGTAAATGATGAGATGGGGACATCAGAGAGCCAGACTGTTTGTGATCCAGATCGTGTATGCATGTGTGGTGGAGGTCCTCGAAACCACCCAGACTCCATGATTTGCTAGAAAGACTCTCAGTCTCAGCATATATATGGCAATGATTTTCTCCAGCAAAAAGATACAGAGATCAATCAGCAAGAGAAAATGTCCCTGGGGTGAAGTCCAGGGGAGACCAGGCACAAACTGCCAGGGATCCTCTCCCAGTGGAGTTGCACAGGACACAATTTCCCCAGTCCTGGGTTGTGACAACACGTGGGAAACATTGCCAACCAGGGCAGCTCCTTAAGAGACTCAGCATGCAGGGTTTCTGTTGGTGGCAGGTCGCCTAGGCAGCCCCTTCCTGGCACATAAACAACTTCCAGACTCCCAGAAGGGAAGCAAGTGTTGGCATAAACCGCAGTGCTTGCATGAATAGTGAGAGAATGGTGAGAACCCTTCTGAAATCTCAGTTTCCAGTTGCCAGCTAAGGTCCAACCTCGAAGCAGACCTTCCCAAGGACAACAGTTCTGACATGCTCTGTTAACTCTTCTGCCCAGTATGCAACACCAAAAAGATGCTGTTTCAACGAAGGTCAGTGTATGGGCAAGATCATGTGGGAAAACTTCATTTTTCTCTTAACACTTTCTTCACACCCGTCATGTTCTAAATATTGAGTCTGGATTCAAGAGGGCTGATTATGGATGTTATACATGACGTTGGGGGTTTTCTCATTGTGAAATTAATTCTGAGGTGGCAGAGTTGACGTTTTGTTTTAAAATCATCGTTGTGGTATCTCTTCTCGATTTACAACCTAAGGGGAAATAAACAATGAACATATAGTAAAACTAATATTGGCGAATTCTGGGCCTCTGTTAATTTGTCCATCATTACTGTGCCTCTGGTTAAACATCAGATTCGGAACTCTTAACCATTCTGCCACCAGTGCCACTCTAGTCTTGCCTCAAATCCAGGCCTCCATTAACTGTTCCACGTTTTTTTGTCTGACCAGAGGCGGATTAAGGTCAGTTGAGGCCCTAGGCGCAGAAGAAAATATTGGGCCCCTTAAAAAAGAGAGCGAGAGACAGAGAAAATAAAAATACATGCCTTCAGAAGTCAAGGCCCAGGGCGCATGCCCGGTGCGCCCGCCGTTAAACCCACCTCTGTGTCTGACTTGGAATCTGTGTTTTTACTTCATTTAAGAGCCTCTCTGGTCTGAGCTTGAAGCTGGGCCTTAGTTAACTATTACCCCGTTAGTGTACCACTGGTCAGCTCTCAAAGCAGGGCCTCTCTGTGATGTTCTGCCAGCTACAGCCTTCTGACCTGACCTTGAATTTTGGGATTCTATTCGTTGTGATCAGTGCCCTTTGGCTCCTTTCCAGCCTTGAGTCCCCTCAGTCCTGACCTTGAATCTGAGCCTCCATGAATTATTTTACCATTGATACCCTTATGGTGTTAATTCCACACTGGGATCCACGTCCCAGTCTGCGTTACCCCGCGTTGGGAGCAGTTGAACTGTGATGCAGGCCCCACAAGCCCTTGGAGCCCTAGCAGTCAGCTCTGAAGCAAGTGCTGCCGGTCGGAGCACAGCCCTGTTGGGAGGAAACGCCCAGCTTTGTGCCTCTGCCCAGCTCAGTCAGCAGGTGGAATGGCCCGGGCAGGGCGTAACCTTGGGAAAGATGGCTCTCCAAAGTGGAGGCCAACCTTATGGAGCTGACAGTTGCCCAGCAAGCGCTTCCTTGAAAGGGGTCTCGGTGGTGCCAGGAAAGGCATGAGGAAAGGGGCTGTAAAAAGAAAGAGCTCTGCCACTTGGTAAGTAACTTGGGGACCCAGGTAATATCCTGGTCCCTCCATTACACAGCCCATGGGCCTGAGTCACCTCACCATCATTCTGTGCCTCAGTTTCCTCCAGACGCAGGTGAGGGCTCAGGAGTCATTTTATTGTTCTTCTGACTTATATTGACTGAGTCTCTGCAGTGTGCCAGGCAATGTGTCAGGATATAGTAGGGAACAAAAGAGGCAAAACCTCAGCCCTCAGGAAACCGACATCCCCAGTGATCCCTAAAACCCATCCAGCGATGCAGACTCGGAGCAGAGGTCACCCCCGGCCTCACTTGTGATGACTGACACACAGCAAGCACCATGGCTTCAATGCACATTCAGACACGACGGGCCGGCATGGAAGCTGAGGGAATAACCAACCAGCTGGGCTGGATTCACATGGTAACAGGAGGGAGGGGGCCACAGTGGGTCCTTGAGCAGGAGTACAAAGAGGTAAATGTGGAGTTTTAGAAAGGTTATTCCACCATCAGTCAATAACCAAAGTGCAGAAAACAAGTAGTTTTTATTGCATATCACCCTTCTCACGTGGGTCAAGTAAGGGAAAATACACAGCCGATGCCAGGCCACGCTGCTGGTCTAGCTGTGTGTTAAATGTTCGTTTTTGGTTGGTTTGTAGCCAAGTTACTGCACATCGGTGGCAGCAGTGATTGGGGTCTTGGTTTATGATCTGACCATTTGGTGAGCTCTGTGAATGAATGACTGAATGAGTGAGTGAGTGAGTGAATGAATGAATGAGTGAATGGGCAAGAGATGACAGGGCAACTGGTTTGTTAGTCTGCAGCTCTTGCAGCTCATGCCCCAGGAATAACAGCGTAGAATTGAAGCTTTAAGTTCTCTGTGTCTATCATTCAGTATGATGTGTGAGTGTGTAATGTTTTCCTGTCTCCAGAAGTCTTTAACGAATTATTTTGCGAAGTCTCTTAAATTAAAGGAGCTCTGTTCTGGTGGGCACATACAGAGAAAACAAGCTCTTATACAAGTATTCCTAAAATTCCAAGAAAATGAGGAATTTGAACTTCTAATACTTTAAGTATACCAGACTTGAAAAGATTCTTCTTTCAGAAACTAACTTAGAGACTTTAAAAGGATCCAGGTTCAGGCCCTGGCAAGGTAGCTCAGTCGCTGAGAGTGTCATCCCAACATGCCAAGGTTGTAGGTTCGATCCCCAGCTAGGGCACATACAAGAATCAACAAATGAGTGCATGGGTAAGTGGAACAACAGATCGCATGCTCTCTCTGTCTCTCTCTCTCTCATTTGCACAGTGACAAGAATTGAACACACTTTGTGGAGTGATTGCATTGTAAGCTACATACATGTTGTATCGCTGTATCGTACACCTGAAAATAATGTGCTATTGTATACCAAATGTACTTAGAAAAAACTTTACAACTTAAGGTGTTAACATTCATTTACTACCTACCCCCACAGCCCCTCTCCCTGCCAAGCACCACCGCTGTCCCCTCCCTGTCCCCTTCTGTTTGGAATTTTATAGCATGAAGATAGAAAAACATATCTTCTAACTGTGTCTTCTCTGGGATTTAAACAATAACCCCTTGAGTTCCTAGAATTGCGAGCTTGACTGCG
Source organism: Mormoops blainvillei (assembly GCA_004026545.1). NCBI lineage: Eukaryota > Metazoa > Chordata > Mammalia > Chiroptera > Mormoopidae > Mormoops > Mormoops blainvillei. Next base: position 10,478 of record PVJD01012458.1, on the reverse strand, counting down.
CCCTTGCTTTCCATGCACCACCAGTGGGGAGGAAAGCAAGGGGCGCCGGGCAGAATGAGAAGAGAACGTACGAAGAAAGTCTGTTCCTCATCTGGCACAGCTTGAGACTGACCTGAGGGTACAGGATACCCTACATTGATGAGCCAAGAGGCCCCTTTGGAGTTGTGGAGCAATAGTCTCAAAAGTCCTTAGAGGAGGTGGACATGACCCAGAGGGTGCCCGATACCTGATGCAGAGCCTGTGGAGGGAATGACTTGCCCTGGGTGCCAGTGGCAAAGGACACCCAAGAGCGCCTACCTACCACCTCTGCCAGCATTGGGTGCTCTAGACTGGAGGTGGCCCCACAGTTGGAACACTGACAAGTGAGAGCTGATGGGCCTATGCATGCAGTGCAAGCCCACGGATTGGCAGTGGATTGTTCAGACCCAGGGCTTTGAATGTGGCCTGTAAACAACATGAATGAGGGTCACTCAGAATCAGCATGTCACCACCACACTGATGGCCCAGTCTCGTGAGATCGGTGGAAGAAAGCCACACTAGCCAGCAGAAGTGATCCGTCTGCTAGGTCCGATCCCCTGGAGCTGCCACGGAGCCCTGGGACAGCCTCATAGGAATAATAAGTACCAGAATTCATCAGGGAATCTGTCTGGCCCCATACATAGGGTAAGGATAAGAGAAAACACCTTCAAAAAACAAAAAGTGAAGAAAAACGGGACATCTGTAATAGCATAATAAAATATGTTTTTTAAAAAGTGAGGATCAGGGCCCCTCGCTTAAGTGGAACTTCTGGCACCAGCCTATCCCAGCCACTAGAGGGAGCTTTAGACCACTTTGAGGAAGGCAAGCTAAAGCATGGGGCCCCCTCCGGCTCAGGACCCAGAGCAGGGATACTATTGCTTGCTTGTGGCTTGGTATAAGGTATACTAGGTTCCATATCATCTTTCTTTAAGAAATGACTAAAGCCCTGGCTGGTGTGGCTCCGTGGATTTAACGCCAGCCTGCGAACCACCCAATTTGATTCCCAGTCAGGGCACACGCCTCGCTTGTCATCTGCCAGGTGCCCACTTGGGGGCGTGCGAGTCACATTGATGTTTCTCTCCCTCTCATTCTTCCTTCCCCTCTCCCTAAAAGTAAATTTTAAAAAGAAGTGATTGAAGAGCGTTAGCTTGTAATATATTAGTGTACTGGGTTTAAAATATGTCTATAAATTCTTGGTACTCCTCCATTCAAGAGATAGTGCTTAATTCTCTTCCCTTTGAGAGTGGGCTCGACTTAGTGACTCACTTCGAACAGAATTTTGGGACCTGACAATCTGTAACTCAAAAGGCATCAAAGCTTCTCTCTCTTCTCTCTCTCTCTCTCCCCCTCTCTCTCTTAAACAATAGTGTCTATAGTGTAGAGAGAGAATTACATTAGGTAAGGCACATAAAGTACTTAGCACAGTGCCTGCAACATGGTAAGTGCTCAGTGAAAATTAGAAGTTATTCTCAAAAATCATTATTGAACAATGAGGCATCTTGGTACAGCTGAGACAAAGTGTTGTGGGTTGAATTATGTTCCGTCAAAGAGATACATTCAAGTCTTGACCCCTGGTACCGGTGAATGTGACCCTATTTGGGAGTCAGGTTTTTGCAGATGTAATTAAGATAGAACTTAAAATGATCATGGTGGACTCTAAATCCACTCACTAGTATCCTTATGAGAAGGAACAGAGACACACACAGGCGGAGTGCCATGTGACTATGGGGGCAGAAATTAGAGTGATGTGCCCGCAAGCTATGGACCACCAAGGATTGCTGGCAACCACCTAAAGCTGGAAGAGGCAAGAAAGGATCCTCCCCTAGGGCCTTCAGAGGGAGCATGGCCCTGCCAACAGGACACCTCGATTTCAGACTTCCTCAAGACCACCCCCAGTTTTGATGACTTGCTCTGAAGACTCCAGACTCCATGCAGTCATGCTCACGGCTATGATTTATTACAGTGAAAGGACACAAAGCACAATCACCAAGTGGAAAAGGCCCATGGGTGAAGTCTGGGGGGAACCAGGACCAAAGTTCTATGACTCCTCTCCCAGGGGAGTCACACAGGACTCGCGTCATCACCCTCCAGCAGTGAACTGTGGCAACACATTGGGAAAGGAAAAAACACCTGAGCCGAAGAGTCCAAGGTTTTTATCAGAGGCCAGTCCCATAGACCCCCTCTGGCTATAGCATGTACCAAAGTGCCGGATTTGCAGAAGAAAGACAGGTATCCAGCATAAACCACAGGGCTTGTACAGTTTAGGCACTGAGAGCCACACAGTAGTTCGGGAGCGGTGGGAATTCCTCCCAAAATCTGAGTTCTCAGGTGCTCAGGCTGCCATACAAGACACCACAGACTGGATGACATAAACAACACACATTTGTTTTCTCGCAGTTCTGGAGGTTAGAAGTCCAACATCAAGGTGCCGCCAGGGCTGGTTTCTAGTGAGGACTGTCTTTCTGGTTTGTAGATGGCAGCTGCTTTCTCACTATGTCCTCACATGGCCTTCCCTCTCTGCGTGCAGGGAGAAAGAGCTGTCTCTGGATTCTTCTCCATATAAGGACAGCAGTCCTGTTGGATTAGGGCCTCACACTTGTGACCTTGTTTAACCTTCACTACCTCCTTGAAGGCCTCATCTTCACATATAGTTGCTTTGGGGAGCTAGGGCTTTAACATATAAATTCGGGGTGTGGGGGAACACAATTTAGTTCAGAGCAGTAACCGAGGGCCAACCTTGCAAGCAGGACTTTCTATGGACAAGTCTCTGGCCCTGCTATGCTCTTTCCTGCACAAGCTCCGTAGCAGATTCTGGAAGCCTCGCAATGGCTGCCCATAACGTAATTGTACATGTACATGTCGAATTGCTGTATTGTTCCCTGGGAGGAAGGGGTCCCCATTGGATGCTTATGGTCCAGATTACAGTGGCTCTTTCCTTGTGGGTAGAGAAACTCCCTGCCACCTCGGCCACAGCTGACGAGCCCAGAGGTTGATGTGTGAGCAGAAAGCAACTCTACCTGGAAAGAACCTAACAATTCACGCCGACAGAAGCACCAGTATTTGGCGGCTGTGACCAAAGCCTCTCTTTGGGAAATGACACGAAAGAGAGGCATGTTGGACATCAGTTCAGTACGTGGACTTTGGAGAAAGGCAGTTTGAAGTTCATGCTGGATTTGATTTCTGGCTCTGAAACTCTCATTGGCACAAGCCATGCTGCTCTTTAATGAATATTTGAAGACTGCTTGAAATGAATGTTTACCCTTGGTGAAATTAATTCTCTAAGTCTTGGTTTTATCATCTGGAAAAATTATGAGGATAATTGTTCAATAGATTCAATAATTTAATGTAATTAAAGTGCTTTTTCATAATGCCTGGCTCAGAGTAAGTGCTGAAAAAGGGACAACTAGCATTACAAATGGTTAGGGAATGAAGTACTATAAGGCAGGTGATTTCCCAACGATGCTGCTCTACGCCGCCAGCTTTGGAAGGGACTGAATTCCAAGTAACTGGGTGGATGATGAAACAATAAGAAATAATTCCGATCTTACCACCTATTCTCATGAATCCTTGCAAAGAAACCTCCAGCAGTAATATGTTTGTAGTTGCAGCAGTTGGAGTCTCGCAAGCCTAAAGAAAAGGAGTGCACAAATAAACGAAGGCTCACTGAAAACATGCCAAAAGGTCGGAACACAAAAGGATGACATTGTTCAAAATTTAGCACTGGAGATCCAGAATGACTCCACAAGCACGTGCGGGGCTAAAGAGAACAGCTCATAATAACGTTGTAACTGTCATAAACCCAAATGTACTAAATAATAGCGCGGTAAGATGCAAAAAGTATAACCTCCAGGAAATGCAAGAAACAAACGGCAGCAGCAGGCTCACTCACCTTCGTCAGCCTAGGAATGCCCCAGCAGACACAGCGCACATAGTAGAACTAATAAAGCTCTAGCAAGCTTATTCTCTTATAGCCGTGAATGCTTCTTTTAGTCAGTAACCATGGCACATGAATAATCACTGACCTTAATGTTAGGCCACAGAGAAAATTTCAATAAATTCCAAAAGGAAGAATGGATACACGTTACATTCTCTGGCCATGATGTAATAACTTGGATTTTAAAAACAAATACAAAATCACAAAACTCTAATAGCTTTGAAAAAAAACATTGTCATATCTTTCCTAGGCAACTCTTGCATCCAAGTATAAATAAGCCAAAATTTGAAGAACATCTAGAGTAATAATATTGAAAGTTTTTTTGCTATGAAAACATCATGCCTCAAAATGTGTAAGATTTAGCTAAACCTTATCTCAGAGCAAAACACATAATTTAAGATATACAGGATATAGTTGAAAAACCCTAAACAACTAAATATACCCAAAACAAATTCAACAAATGATAAACTGGAGGAAATAGTTGCAACACTTGAAAGACAAAGGGTGTGATATTGTGATTTATATTTATATTTGGTCTTTGTCCACAGTTCCTGGCTCACAGCCCCCAAAACCCTTGGAATTTCCCAAGAGATGGGAGCGATAAAGGTGTCTCTTATTATGTTAATGAAGTTACTTTGCAAGTCACCTAAGGATTGGGCTGGTTGCCAGGGAAACCAAGCAAGTGATTAGAGGATTACAATTTTCAGTACCACCCCCCAGCCTCTGGGAAAGGAAGAGGGGCTGGAAATGGAATTCAATCACCGAAGGCCATGGTTTATGGTAATCAGCCATGCCTCTGTAATGAAGCCTCCATTAAAAAAAAAAAAAAAAAAGATGGGGTTCGGAGGGCTTCTGTTGGTGAACATGAGATTTGGGGAGAGTGGCGGGCTGAAAGAGAACATGGATGCTCTGTACCCTTTGCCCAAACCGTGCCCTAAGCATCTTAGTGAAACAAAGGAAGGGCTTAAGGTAAAAGAAGCAACAGGAGAGACAAAAGAAGCAACAGTGAAACAAAGGAAGGGTTTATGGCAGAAGAGGCAACAAGAGAAACAAAAGCAACAATGAAACAAAGGAAGGGCTTATGGTGAAAGAAGCAACAGGAGAGAGCCTAGAAGTGCTTTTCTTTGACTCTGTAGAAACATTATAGGAAAGGAGTGAGCCGTGGCAGAGCTGCTGTTAGCTCACTGAAAAGTCAGAGAAAAGGGGGCCTTGGAGAAAGGTTCAGGGACGAGGTGCCCATAGCTCACCTGGGTGCAAGTCCCCTGGGGACCCCAGAGTTGAGAGGAAAGTACGGATGCGCATCTGAGAAGGAAGAAAGGTGTGGGCATGCTCTAGAGAGCCCACACAATTTATACGCATTTCGATCCAAGAATTCCATTACCAGGAAGTTACTTTTTAAATTTATTTTTTTAATATCTAGCTGTCTACATATTTTTAATGGAAGGATAACCAAAAAATGTATAAACAACTGTTTTTAAGACAGTCAGTTAAAAAAGGAAGGTAAAATGATTTCCTATGGGAGGAGGGAAGCAGGGGAAAAAGGGGAGGAGACAGGGAGAGAAGCTAGATTTCTCCGAATATAACATACTGGTATTGTATTCGGAACCATGTAAACATAATATAACAATCATGTTACAGAATTATATTCTATTTCAAAAGTCTCGTCATACTCCATAGCAAGAAAGTTATTGAATATCACTGGGATCACATCAACCAAAGGCTTTCACTGGCCAAAGATGGAGCAATTTGAACATCAAAAACAGTAACTTCAGGCCCTGGCTGGGTTGTTCAGTTGGTTAGAGTGTCATCCAATACACCAAGTTTGTGGGCAAGAATCAACCAATGAATGCATAAATAAGTGGAATGACAAATAGACGTCTCTCTTCCTCCCTTCCTCTTCCTCTCTAAAATCAATCAATAAATATTTTTAAAGGAATAACTTCAGTGAATTGAAATACCTCAACTAGCCATGAGATCATTATGAGGCTAAAAAATATCACTGGCTGCCTTTGGAGGGTGCTAGTGAACCTGCACATTATTCTGAAAATTGGAAAATAAACAGAAAAAGTAACTGACTAGATAATTGATATTAAAGAAGTATTGTTGAATTTTTGAGTTATGATAATGATGTATAGCTAACTTGTTTAACAGAGTTATTGTTTACAGGAACATCTTGAAATATGTATGGATAAAATGATATGATATCTGGTTTGTTTCAGAATAATCCAGTGGGGATGGAGGAGATAAATGAAAGAAGATAGGATATAAATTGATAACTGTTGCAATGGAGTAATGAAAACATGGAGATTTATTGTATTATTCTCTCTCCTTTTCTATATGTTTGAAATTTTCCATAGTAGAAATACAATTTTATGGATGCAAAGTTATATTGAGAGCCTGACTTGAGCTGACACTGCTAACCATGTTGTCTTAAATCATGTTTGTTTTGTTTTGTTTTAGAAAACAAAAAGAGGGAAGAACCAGAACTGCTACAGAGAAAGGGGACATGTAAGCAATGTCTTTGTAAAAAATGAGTAACTTTTTACCTACAATTCCAAGCCAAAGATGGAAGCTGTGGCCAAATGCATGGTGACTTAGAATTCTGCGCCATTTCTGGGAGAACTGAAAAGAGCTTCTGGAGCCAGATAGCTTAGGTTCAGATCCCGGTTCTGCCGCTTACTCGCTGTGTGATGCTCAGGAAGTTACTCAACCTCTCTGTGTATCAGTTTCTTCATCTGTAGAATGGGGATGATAGTACCTACCTCATGGGTTGTTGTGAGGATTAATAAATTAATGCATGGAAAGCATTTAGAATGTTGAGTGCCTTCCACACCTAAGCACTTAATAAGTGCTGGCCATTGTGATTGCAGTTATTGTTGGAGTGTATAGTACAAGGGAGGAGTGATAAGAGATGAGGTTGGAGAAAGGAGAGAGCCTTGCAGGTTAGAGGGAGGAGTGTGTCTTCTATTTGGCAGAAATTCACTGAAAGGTTTTGAGCAACATTGACGGCACTGCCGACTGAGGCAGAAGCTTCATTTCTCACAAGTGGCTGATGAAACATGAATGTCTTTTTTCCATCCTCACCTGAGGACATGCTTATTGATTTTAACAGAGAGAAGAAGGGAGGGAGAGACATCGATGTGAGAGAGAAACACTGATTGTTGCCTCTCCTATGCACCCTGACCAGGGACCGAACCTGCAACCTAGGTATATGCCCTGACCGGGAATCAAACCCACAACCTTTCAGTTTATGGCATGATGCTTCAACCAATGGAGCCCCACAGAGCACGGCAACATGAATTTCTTACATGTACAATTAACTATGCAATGGTTCAGGGCAAGTTGAGAACCTCTGATTGTGTTTACCAGAACCCTATGAATAAAACTTAATTCCAAATTCCAAGTATATACAAAATGCAGCACCACACTTATTCAAGTCTGTTTTTATTAGAAAAAGGAAAGCTAAACATGGCCTGAACTGTTATTTTCTTAACAGTAAGTAGGTGCCATGAGTTTGGGTAATGACTCATAAGTGGTGACTTGACTCAGGATCGCATGAAATGAGGACATCTAAAGCTTCAAGACAAATTTCGCGAAAGCTCTAGGCATACAAATTATAGAATTGCATTATGTTCTAAGTGGGTGTTCAAGACTAGCTCTGAATCAGGGGCACCGTGCTTATAAAAGGTGTAATTCCAGGAATCAAATGTTGTTTTCACCTTTTATTATGGTGAATTAGAAACATACACAAAAATTGAGAGAACAGCAAAAAAAATCAACATTCCTTACTCATTTGTTATCCAGCTCCAACCTTTATGAACTTGTGTGGCCAATCTTATTTCATCTACATCCCACTCACTAGGTGCCCCTCAGCTGTTTTGAAGCAAATCCCAATATCATATTATTTTCACCTAGAGTATGTAAGTATGTATTTCTGAAAGATAAGGACTCATTAGAAAATCTAACCTCAATTCCATTTTCTCAACGAAAAAATAATAATTCCTAAATGCTGTCAAATATCCATTCAACTTTCACATTACCCTGATTTTTAATATAAGGCGGCACACAGTTGGCTGTCTCCCTGTTAGTGACGCCATCAGTAATTGGTGGGCAGTGCCTGGATCCATTTATTCACAAAGGGCTGACAAAATGGAATGTTCTGATCTCTCCTTCCTTTCTCATTTCTTAGCCCTAATATGTTTTTAAAGGAAAACTTATCCTGGCCAATTCTTTGGCTTATATAAGAAAAACAGAATGACTGCTTGATACTTTACTGTATTTACCAGTTTTCAATATAAAGAGTTATTTCCAAAACATTTTTCCCAAGGTGACCAATGACCTATCTTTATTCGTATCACCCTGAACTTGTGAATTGTAAGCACGTTCATGTTTAATGTGTTTCAAGCCATCGTAATTATAATCCTTGTTGACCCTCCAATTGTCCTGTCTGCAGTCAGTGGGATCACCTTCAACTAGCCTTCTGGAGCCTTTTCTCAGGACTTCTGGATTTTCAGCTGTGACAAAGCATCCCTTCCTTTCTGGTATCAGGCTCACCCTGTTCACATACATGGCTTGCTGCTTCGTCAGAGGTTCCTCTTGGTGACAGTGTTGCTTTAGAAATGCCAAGAAACCCAAATTTCCTCAGCCCACTCCCATCTACATGGTCTCTTTTCCCGCCCTTGGAGTTTGGGTAAAAAAAAAACCCCAGAGCCAAAAGCTTCTAGAAAGGAGGCTGCGTGCTGCGGGGATTGCGGGTTTGCCAGAAACGCACTCACTGCTGCAGTACTTGACTTCCTTCTTTGAATCTGAGGCCTAAACTGCCCACTCTCCTCAGACATCAAGTCTAGAATTCCGTTTCTGCTTCCCCTAGGCTTTGCAAGTTTGCCCCAGATAACCATACATTAGATCCTGCAATTTTCCTGTGTTGTCAGGAAATGCTGGAAGCTAAAGGCCTGGGGGAAGACACCCACAGCCACCAAGCTGTGAGGGGCAGGGCCTTGCATACCTTCTGGGCTAAGGGTGGCCCTCAAGTGTGATCCTGGGATGTATCAACAACATTGGGAACTTTTTAGAAATGCAAATGCTGAGACCCTCTCTCCAGACCCACTGTCGGGAAGGGCCCCCAGCCTATGTTTTAACAAACCCTCCATTAGATTCTGAGAACTGATTCCCTAGCCAGCTGTGCTAAGTGAGAAGTAACTATTTGGGGCAAGTCCCCAGAGGACCAGTCCAAAGGTCCCCGCCAGTCCATCAGTGTGCCCCATACAACGCTCACCTGGAGGACACACACATGGTTCCTATTTCTTTCACTTTCATTTCAGAAATAGTGTTTTCTCATACCATTAGAAAAGTCATCCACACTGCTTGCAACTTTTTCAGAAAAGAAGAAGCAATGTTGTAGAAATAAATGGCAAGCAGAAACGAAACATCCTAGCAATAATTTCTCATTTCTTTACATTTATATATTTCTAAATTACTAGATATATACATATTAGATTTTATTTATTTTTAGATAGAGGAGAAGGGAGGGAGACAGAGAGAGAAACATCAACGTGTGAGAGATACATTAATCAATTGCCTCTCACGAAATCGGTTGCCTCTCTCATGGCCCCAACTGGGGTCTTGGTATAACCCAGGCACGTTCTCTGACAAAGAATTGAACCAGCAATTTTTGGATTCACAGACCGGTGCTCAATCCACTGACCCACACCCACCAGAGCTCCATGTTTATATTTACATAAATATATTTCTATAAAATAGCGTTTGCTCGTACATATCATTTTGGATCATACTTTTCCACTTCTGGCACGTACTATTACATAATATGAAGTTTTTCCAGTAACAATAACTCGTGAATGTGTATTTTACCATTTTAAAATAGAAATGTAATACTTGATTATAGTGAAAAACTCAGGACTACAGAAACAAATATTTCAAATCTTAATAACTTTCTAGAAATATATCCAATATTATTGGCTTGATTTGCATAATTTCAGACTATATTCTGTAAATATACTATGTAACACTCAATTACATCTAATACATATGAGCATGGATACAGAATGCCCAGCGCTCATCAGCACAATCCATATACTATTTATCATTCATTTTATAAGATATATTTAAGTAGCCCTGGCTGGTGCAGCTGAGTGGATTGAGCATCAGCCTGCGAACCAAAGGGCCGCTGATTCGATTCCCCAGTCAGGGCACATGCCTGGGTTGTGGGCCAGGTCCCCAGTGAGGGGCCACGCAAGAGAGAGCCACACATTGATGTTTCTCTCCCTCACTTTCTCCCTTCCTTTCTCTAAAAATAAAGAAATAAACTCTTTTTAAAAAGATATATTTAAGTATATTATAAGCAAATTTATACACAATCACATTTTTCCATTTATACAATTGAAGTCATATTACATATGATATTTCATTGCCTCAATTCATTACTTACCCTCATATTATAAAAAATGTCCCATGTAGTTATCCTCAAAGTGCCTGCCTATTTCTTTATATTTTTAATAGATTTTTTTTA
>PVJD01012457.1:0-39613 GCA_004026545.1 Mormoops blainvillei | reverse complement strand
AGAATGTTGTTGGGGGCTGGCTAGTGGCTGCTGCTGGACCTCCCTCAGTGGCCCCCTTGCTGCCAGCCAGGCAGGAGACCCTGGTTCAGAGCTCTGCTCTGGAGTGGGCACAGAGTGAAGAGAGGCAGGGGAAGTGCCCCAAGAAGAGGGGCTTGAGACCTGGGGAGGGCTAAGGGCTCTCTCTGGAGAGGCGGGAGGCATCCATTCCCACAGCAGGAGTGCTGGGCCAACCCTGCAGAGCTTTGCAGCCCAGGAAAGGGACTGTTGACTGTTGAGGATGCAATGCCACCGCCACCCTGGAACCCTTGCTACATGCAGATTCTCCTCATATCTATCACCACCCACTGCAAAAATCCCCTCAGCCATGGCCCCCACCCTGCAGAGGGGCCATCTAGCCCTGCCTCACACATTTCGTGAGACAGGAAGCTCGGGACCCCAAGAAGAAGCCTGTTATCTTTGGGCGCTCCATTTATGAGAAGGCTCTTCCTCAAACCAAGGGAAACCTGCCCCTGGAATTCCTACCGACAGGCCTTTAGAACTACTGTTTCCTCTGCCCTGGGAACAGCGACGGGCCTGATAACCGCTGCTCCTCTCCCAGGCAGGTGCCTGGCCCCCTGAACCTTGCCTGGTTCCTCAGTCCCACCGGTGTCCGAGAGGCCCCTGATTTGCAGCTCCCTGGGACTTCTCCCTGTACCCCCAGTGCCCGCATCCCATCCCATAGCACTGGGCTCCTAACTCCCAGGTAGCTCCACCCCTGAACCAGGCCCATTGCCTCCCAGTAACCCCCACCATACCCAAACCCAGCCTCACCAGCTTCCTCGGCCCTGCCCCTCTCCATCCAGTCTTTAAAGCCTCGTACTCCAGCACCGCCTTCTGCCAAACCTCATCCCTCTCCCCGAAGGCCCTCAGCTTTGCCTCACTCAGGCCACTATTCTCTGTCACTGAGAACCCTGCCGAACCCCCTGGCTGGTCCCCTCACCTGAGTCCCGGAAGGCAGCAGCACATGGGGATCAGGGGCCTGGATCCAGCCGAGTGCGCTCCCAGCCACTCGCCGCTAGGCTCACAGGCCGCTAGCACCTCTGTGCTCCATTTTCTTAATACTAGTACCTGTCTCCTAGGATTGCCTGTGAACGGTTGGGTTGCTGAGAAATTCAGAATGGTCGATAGGAGATGGGGGCAAGGGGATAAAATGAGACAGAGGCAAGGTCCTTGAGACATCAGTGTTCTACGAAGGCTTGTGAACTTGCTCCGATCAATATTGTACCTTTGATGGTGCCTGCGGGATGCCCGACCTTCTCCTGCAGAGGCTGAAAGCCTGCTCTGCCCTCAGGGTGCTGGGAGATCTTGCTCCCGCCCCCCAGCAGTCCCCATGTCCACTCTAGTGCCAGCAGGTAACAGGGCTGTCCTCTCAGCAGGGCGCAGCCCTCTCTCGCCGTGGGGGCCAGGGCTGGGTAACCAAGGGTCCGACCTAAATTCCAGCTCTAGGAGGGTGGGCTTGCAGCCAGCGAGTGCCACTTGTGCTGACATGGCCCTTCGGGCAAGGGTCTGGGAAAGAGTGGCCTCAGGGACCGACCACAGCATCCTTCCAGAATCACTGCCCCTCTTCTGACAGGCCCACCACCTACAAAGCTCTTTTGCAAACATATTATATTAGCTTGTTTAATCCTCGTAACAGCTCTGGGAGTTGGGTGTCGTCATCCATTTTACTATGGGCAAACTGAATGTTCTGGTCCCATTAGGCACCCATCAGGAGTCTGCTCAGAACGGCCGGTGCCCAGGCGGGGAGAAGGAGGAAGTGTTGCTCCTTAAGCCGGCAGGGCCAGCCAGGCCCAGAACAGAACGGAGGTCAAGCGTGGAGAGCGTGTGGGCGAGAGAGGTGTGTGCGCGGCTTTAGGGGGCCTGACAGACGCCAAGGAGGGAGGTAGAGAGGGGTCAGGAGAAGCAAGAGGGAGGCTAAGAGGGCAAGCTGAGGTTTGAAGAAAGCCTCCCTGAGTCACCCTGCTTATTGTACAGGTGGGGAAACTGAAGCCCTGGCAGGAACAGAAGTTTGCCTAAGGTCACTCAGCCTGCCAGATGCCAAGCTGGCACCTATTCCTAGGCTGGCGCTCAACCTCCACTCTCAGTATGTCCTTAACTAGGGGCCTGAAGAGGAGGAAGGCCAGGCTGAGGCCGAGCCCCAGGGCGAATCCGGCCTCGCCTTGGGAGGGAGAAACAAGGATCCAGCCCTTTTGGGGCCTCAGCAGCTCATAGCAGGTTGACTGGCAAGGAGAGGGCAAGACTTCTAGCCCTCCAGGCCTCTCTGGGGTGAAAGCTCCCACCCTTAAGACTTCCCTAGGGTCCAAGCAAGGGCTGGTATGAGGGCTGGGGACACCCAAGGCTGGTGGAGGGGCAGAAGAGGGTTCCAGGGGCTGGAGGAGCACGCAGAGCTGACTCCTGGGCCCTGTCACCTGGGCACTGGAGGAAATAAGCTTCTAAGCCCCCTTTACGTGCCCACCAGCTTAAAGAACAGTTTGGAAATGGATCCAGCTCCATCCAACATCACTCCCCGGGAAGGAGGGTGCGTCCTAGGCCGCACCGTGCACAGAGAGCTGTCCTGCAGAGAAGGCTAGACCTAAGCAGGGACTTCCGGAGGTCTCCACACTGAGTGTCCCTGATGGACTCCAGGATTGCCCTTTTACCAAAACACCACCCTCGGGGCTGAGGAGGATGGCCAAGCTGCTGCAAGAGGGGGACCAGATGCCTCTACTGCTAAGTCCTGCCTTAGGCAAGAGGGGAGAGAATTTTCCCCAAGACAGACACGGGATCTGGTTGCAGATGGAATTTCTGCTCTGACTGGAAGCTCACAATTTTCCAAGGCCTCCCTTCCATGTCCCAGAGGTCCAACATCTAGGGGCAGAAGGCAATGCAACACCCCACAGCCCTGCCTCCCCCAAGATTTAAAAGGCCCAGGAAGCTGTAGGTTCTTATGCAGGGGTGCTGTGTCCTGCTGTGGTGAGTCATACCCTCCCCTGTCCTCGACACCCAACCTGGCTGTACCCCATGGGAATCAAACCAGGTGGTCTCCCAGGAGCCCCTTTCATCTCCTTCCTTAGGTTCCCATAGATGTCAGTATATTATCAAAGTTAAGGCACTGTCTGTGGGACAGCCCCCTGTAAGGGCCAGCTGTCCCAGTCACCTTTCAGTTCTCATAAGCTCACCACCCGCCACCAACCCCCAGAGAGCAGGAGAGGAGTCTGGGGAGTCACATCAGGCACGCTGTGGACAGAGGCAAAGAAAATGGAGATGGAGACGCATGGGGGGCAGGGCAGCGTCCTGACAGGTCCCAGGTTGGCACTGCCTGGAAGGGCTGGTGACTCACAGGTGCTGACAGCGGAAGCATTTCCTCCCAGCAGTGAAACTAGGTAGGGAGGCAGGAGACGGAGGGACACCTCATCCTGTAGGCTTTGTCCTCCCTGGTGCACTTCCACATCCACATTTCTGTGAATCACAGTGATACCTCCGTCTGTCTTACACTGACACATGAGTCTGGCCATGCCCTACTGCTCTCAGCCCTACAGCCTGAACACCCGCCCCGTCCCATCACCACCACCACCTCTGGCCTGGACCACGGTAAGGCTTCTTCAAATCGCAATCTTCTCCCCCTTCTGGGGCTTTCTTTACCTTGAAGGTAAAAGCAGGCCTCCTGGAGCGCCCATCTGCACGCTGGCCGCCCCAGCTCTTCGTTAGCCCCGCCTACCCACCTGCTCACCACCGTCTTTGCTGCCCTGCTCCCTTGCTTGGAGTTCCCCTTCCACCTCCTGCAGTGCTTAGGCGGTGCCTACTCATGCTTCAGGTTTCAACCCATGTCACCTCCTCCAGGAAACCTTCCCTGACCTTTCAGCTAAGTCACATCTCCCATTAGATGTGCCCCTGATGCCATACATGCCTCTCTGTAGCTCTTGTCAGAGTTGAATATATTTTGTGAGGTTTAGTTATATGCTTGGTAGTGCGTGTCTGCCTCCCCCACTAGATCAGAACGAGACCTAATTTGCCCTCCGTTGCCTCCACAGCATATGGCACAGTTCCTGGCACGTGGTAGGTGCTCAGTAAGTATGCGCTGAGTGAGTGGATTCCCCAGCCGGCTGGATGTCTCACAAATGAGTCTGCAGCCCCTCTCCTCCCACCCCTAACCTCGCCCCACCGGGCCGCATTCCTCTCTATGATACTTCTTGTCTGCAATCCCTGGCGCCTGCCAATGATTGGGATCTGTAGTAGAGACTGGGCAGGTTGCCTCTCAGAATCCAAGATCAAGGCCAGACTCAAGGACTCTTTAGATTCCCTAATAGGTGCTGTGCTGATAAACTCAGTGAGACCAATTGCTCTGACCTAGTGACTCAGAGGAAGCCAGTCATTCAGAAACCCAAATAGAAGGAACCCTCCTTCTTGAGTTTGCATCAGCTACCTTGGCCCTCAGAGACTGTCCAGCTTCCATCTGGAGCCAGATGCCCAGACAGGGTCAGGGTCCAACCCAAATTCACAAGCAAGGCTGCCACAGCACCACACCAAGAATCCAGGCGGCTGGCTCCAGTTTAGGGTTCTCCCTGAGCCCTAAAAATAACGTGGTTATTTTTAGGAAACTAATTAGCAAGTCAAATACCACCCCTGCTAATAATACCACCTTTTATGCTTTTTAATCTCTTCACCTTATTTGATCCTGCAACAGCCAGCAAAGTGGGAGGCGATCTTATCCGAAAGGTGTGGTCCAGAAAAAGGGAGTGATTAGTCTTCTAGCCCGTCCCACCAGCCAGTCTCAGGGATGCACCAGAGAGGGGAAACGTCCCAGAGGCTCCCCTCTCTAGGGCCTGGCTTGGAGCCTCTCTCTCAGGTAGCCTGCTCGCCTCAGAGGGTCTCCTACCCCACCCTTCCAGATGAAGTCAGCCTCCAGCCCCTGCCAGCCCCTGGCAGCCCCTGTGCCTCAGGCAGCCCTGCAGCCTGGTGTCCACTGGTGTTTTTTCCTGAAAGTCTCCAGCATGTGGATAGTTCTGGGCAAGGAGACGCGGCAGCCTAGCTATGTAGCTTGGGCAGCCCCTCAACTTGGGACCCCCAATTAAATTGGAGGACAGCTTCATCCCAGGAGTGGCTTGGAACAGGGCCTGCAGCCCCATCTCCTGCCCCCTACTCCCTTTCCCACAGCAGCTCCTGGGATATCCGGCACCAGTAGGGCTGGACAGACACAAACATAAGGTCATGCCCTTGATTGCTTCCTGAGCCCCTCCCAGAGGCGGGAGATGCATCCCATCAGGATGCAGCTGGGTTGACTGTCAGGGAAATGGGGCAGGCCAAGTTGTGACACAACTGAGACACAGGCCTGAGTGCTGGAGCACCACGCGACAGCCTATGCGGAGCCCCCACGCCCAGCACCTGCTGGGGAGGGCACCTGGGCTAGCTCCTAGCAGTCTCAACTCACGGAACAAAGACCTGTGCTGGGTTTTTCAGAGGTCCTCACCTGAACTCCAGCCGGCGAGCTCTGTAGTCAGCAGGGCTTCTCAGAAAGGGTGTTGGGCAGGTCTCAAGGGCGGTGAGAAAGGAGGATGGCATTGAGACCAGAGCACCTCAGATGCAAAGGTGTGGAGGAGAGGAGGGTTCCGCGATTCCCTCCCAGATCAGAGTGCCCTTGGCCCATGTAGAATCTCAGCCAGGTAGGCTGGTCAGCAGGGGAATCTGGGCACGTGGTCCACTGCGAGTTTGGTCTAAATGAGTCCCGCAGGGTGTTAACTGCTCTGGGCACTGCCCCTCATCCTGGAATCTCTTCACAGGTTGGGCTACTGGTCCCTGTCAGGCCAGCTGTGGGGAGAAGGGCAGCTGCCAGGAGGAAGATGAGGTCCATCCATTGAAGGAGGAGGAGAGGCCACCCAGGGTGGCCCTTGGCTGCCCTGACAAGCTGAGGTGGGCACCTCCCACTGGGCCCAGACCTGGTCTTCACCAGCAGGGAGCTCCCACCCCATGGGAGCCATGTTGGCTGCAGGACAGCGGCCACACCTGGACACAGCCAGATGAATGAAGCCCTCAGCGAACAGAGAGATAGAAGGGGCCACATGTGCAGCAGCCGGTCCTGAGGTGGCACCACGGCTATGTGGCTGAGGGAGGAGGTGTAGGTGTGAAACAGGCTGTCCGTCAGCGTCCAGTCTAGCCTGTTACTGATCAAATAGTGGTGCAGGCTCCTCATGGCCAGAGCTTGGGGCATGCTTCAGCCTTCCTGGAAGACCCCTGTTACCCGTACCCCAGAGCCCAGGGCCCTCCTCTCCCAATGGAAAAGACCTGAATTTCCTGTCCACCTTGATAACAGGGTCTACCCACCACCCCCACCGCCCCCTGCCATACCCCTACCCTCTCAAGGTTGGTAACGAGGGAGCCCAGAAAGGGCCACCAGCACCGACGTGGGGAGGGCTTGTAGACACAGATAGCCTTGCGGCAGATGCGCCTCCATGAGGAAGGCACCCAGTAGCAGGACAGGTGCAGGAGCCCTGACTTGGGACTGTCTGTCACACAGCATCAAGGAAGGAGCTGCTGGCTCCCAGTGAGGGTTAGGAGCCTGAGGGTTAGGAAGCTATGGCTTTTCAGCTGAGTGAGCAAGAACACTGTAGAGTTGATGCCCCACTTTTCTGGCAAAAGCTAGGGAGGGCTGCCCTCTTCCCTTAGGTCCAGCACTAAGCGGTCTGCAGAGCCAGACTAGGCAGGATACTATCAGGGTTCCAGAGACGTGGGGCTCAGACAGCGCAGAGACTGTGCCTCCCCACGCCTGCAAGATAAAAGTGAGTCATCCTGCTTAGGAAGGGTCAGTTGGTGCTGGAGAGAAGCCCTGGTGTCCAGGGGAGGGTGGGGCAGCCCCCTAGGCTGTGAGCTCAGCAAGGCATGTGGCCGGCGTCACCCCGGTCCAGTGGGGCTCAAGAGCCAGGGTGCAAACGAGACAGGGACGTTCACTCTGGAACCAGGCCCTGGCGGTATACCCAGGGCAGCATGGGCTTAGACCCAGGCAAGCCTTGCCCAGGAACCCGCACTCTAGAGGGACCCACTCTGGCCCTCCTCTGGTCTCACCCCTCCCACAGTGGAGGCACAAAGTCTGTGAGCCAAGGGGACATGCCTACCCAAGGCCCATGTCCCTCTTCCAAATGCAGGACCCTGGAATTCCCTGCGCATGAGATCTAGAGCCCAATTCCCCCATCTGCCTGGGTCTTCCCCTGTACACACCCCAGGCTAAGGGGTGGCCAGGGACAGCTATTGCCACATATGTGTACGGACCCCGGACAAACAGCCTGGGGCAGCCACATTCACTTCCCAAGGCTGGAACTGGGGGAGGAGCTGAGAGGGCTCTCTCAGTGCTGCCACATTCCAGCCCTGCACCCCAGGAGGCCAAGAGTTCTAAATGCAGCCTGGCCTTCCAGGTTCTTGGGAAGGTGCATTTGTCAGAGGAGGCTAGAACATACGCTTTTTAGCAGTTGACTTGCTTGATTTATAACCTTTAAATATCTACACATATTAGGCGAACCTCCATTTGTACTTCTGCCTGGGCCCGACCAGTGTTAGGGGTGAGCCTGTCAGAGGCACCTGATGCAGGGCCACACCGACCACAGGTGCTTCCTCGCGCTTGCTCTGAAGCTTGTTACCTCCATCTGTGAGGCCCTGGGAGGACTATGATAAAGTGCCAAAGCTTGCGAGCTGAATCGTCAGCTCCCTGAAGCAGGGACTAATTCCTGAAGCTCCAGTCCCCAGTTCTTTTAGGAGCTAGCAGCCCTGGCACCAAGGGGCTGACAGTGGGGGTGGTCCCAGGAGGCTGGGGCCTGAGGGAAGGGAAGTATTTAGTGAGCACCTCCTATCAGTCTCCCCTGTCCTGAGGAACCCTCTGGGGGAGGTGTTAATTTTAGCAACTCTGATATAGAGGTTTACAGGATGTGCCCAAGGTCACATAGGCGGCTTTGAAACCTCATGTCTGAGCCCAGAGTTTGTGCTCTTTGCACTTGAGCAATCAGAGAGAAGTGGGGGAGCGGGGTACAAGCAGAGAGCAGAACTTGGTGGGTCACAACTGGGAGCCGGGTCTAGCCACCATGCCTGGAATCCATGCCCTGGTCCCCAACCCCTTGAGTGGGGTACCCTATGGACTGAGGGGTTTCTGTGAAACAGGCCATGACCAGTTCCCCTCTTCTAGCCTCTCTCAGGCCTGGAGTGCCTGTCACCAGAGATGCAGGGCCTCTATCAGTGAGAGCCACATGAGTGCCTGAGATAGGAAGCGAGAGTAGGAATTTACCCAGCCACATGGGGTATCTGGCTGGCATGTGCAGGGGACAGATAATGCCATGTTCAGGCCCCTCCACACTCAATTCACGTCAGTGACCTCGCTAGGCTCACCACACAAAGCAGCCTCAAGTGAGTCACTGTACCTCCCATGACCTCAGCTTCCCACCTGTCAAGTGGGACCAACAACGGTGTCCTCTCCATGAGGCTTTATGAGGGTAACACCAGGAGGTAATAACCAGCTGGGACCGGGGACCTTCTCACATACTGGGGTGGGGGTGGGGGGGTGCAGTGTGTGGGTCTCGGGGGAGGTGTGGGGAGAGCTATCAACAAAGGTTAGTTCCTCTTTTCTGAAGTTAACAAAGTTCCGATTTTCAGAAAAGAGGAAAGAGGTGGATTCCTGAGAAGAGATAGGCCAGAGGGGAATATTCACCCCCAAGCAGCATCTAGATCTGATGATTCAGTGGGTGAGGCCCCGGTATGCCCCAAAAAGGGACAGGTGACCAGACACAAGTTAGCAAATCCAGCACCTGTTCCCTGGGTTCTGGCTGGCCCCAGCCTCACTTCCAGATGTCCATTCTGTCCTGGGACCTTTGGGCCAGGACTTGGAGAGGGTGCTGAGCATCTGGAGGCCCTCCCAGGCGGTGAGCGTTTCCGGTTGTGTCACACTCGGCAAAGACGACTTGGCACCCACGGCCTGCTGAACAGCATCCACCTGGCCTACTTGGCCAGCTGGTCTCCACAGTCAAGCCTCAGCCTGTGTCCCAAACACCAGAAGGCTTCACCGCCTCCTTGTCTTTACCCAGGCTGCCCTCTGGCCGTGCCCACCCTCCTCCCACCTCAGCGTCTGCAAGGATGCCCCACCTGGAAGCCCTTCTGTTTGGGGGTCCTCCAAGGGCGGCAAGGTTTAGGCCCGAAGGCAGGGCCAGGCTGGGAGAGGGGCCTACACTCTCACATTCGGAAAAGTTTTTTAAAAGACACCCCTGCTTTCACGGGTTTCCTTTATGGTCTTCTTCCCACAGTGGAAACCACCATGACGTTGCCTGTAAAAGACATTGACACTTCACTTCACTTCCCGCCTTGGTGCCTTTGTCCGCCCCTTCTCTCTGACCGTATTACACTCCCACAATCTCCTCTCCTCCGTCCTCAGGAGCCAGAGTGGAGCAGGAGGAAGTCACCCCAGCCTTGTCTTAGAAAGACCCCAGGGAGCTTGACCTTCACCCTGTCCCAACCTCCCTCTGCCTTCTGTTGCCGCCTCTTAGCATCAAACCTGCTGCTGCGACTCTGCAGCCTACAGGAGCCCTCGCAGAGCCCTCACCCCCACCTCCAGCCTCTGCCCAGAAGCTCTTGAAAGCATCGTCTCCACTCATGACCTCTGCTGCCACCTGCTTCCCCTTGACCTCTAAGATCTTGATGGGGGCCTCAAGAGTCAGAAAATTTTAGTTTAAGGTAATAGTTAATAAGCCTAGTAGTGAATGCATGTGAAAAGCTGTTGTTTCAGGAACTGCAGGTACAGCCCACCCTGACTCCAGGAGACCACAGGCGATTGACCTTTGTGCTCCAGAAGAGACATAAGCAATTGAGGTGGCATCCGAGCCACTGTGTTCAGGGAGAGGCAGCCCCTGCCCAGGACACAAAGAAAATCACCAGTCAGCAGGTGAAAGGATGTTAGGGCAACTGCCAGGCTGCCACTTTTATCTGATTAACCTCTTTCCTGAGTCCCAAATCCCTTACCTACACTTTTGCCCCCTTATAAAAAAGCCTGGCTTGAGAGGAAAGGGAAGACGGCCGGTTAGGGTACAGGCCCCGTCTCAGGTGCTGCTCGGCTCCCGCCGCCCTCTCAGATGCTGGCCATCTAAATAAAGCGTACGTAAAGATTCAGTCCCTGTCTCTGCTTATTGGGTCTGGTGGTGACAGGCATTTCAAACGCCAGCTGTTCCAGTTTCAATCTGACTCCTGCCCAACACTCCACCAAGCCCACTGGCAGCCTGTTCCTCGCTGGCACCCCTCTACATGGCTCCGTGCTGTGCTGCCGACCACTCACTCCCTGAAACATGCAGCTCTGCTCCCAGACAGGCACCCAGATCTCCACTCACCTCCCTAACCGCTCCTCCCACTGTCGTCTTTTTGGTTTCCCCTCCCCCTCCCGGTGCAACCTTAAAGTGAACCTCCACCCGGAACTCTGCTTTGGGCCCTCTGGCTCCCTCCTCCCAAGGAGGCAGCCCTCTCCCACCCCCAGCCTTCCCTCCTCCTGCATCCTCCAGGCGTCAGCCCTCTGGCTTCTCCCCTGCTCCAGATCAGATCATCTGAGTGCCTGCTAGACATTACCCCCAGGATGACCCTTGGGCACTCACAGCTTGTCATCTGTCTGAAACCTGCCCTCCCTTTTCTCTCCCCCTTCCTCGGCTCAAAGGCTAAAACTAAACACCATCTTTCACTCCCTCCCTACTGATCTCACTTGGTCTCAAAGCATTCAATGCCTTCTATGCTGTTGATACCCAAACATGCGCCCCCCCATCCCCCATCTGGACTTCTCCCCCATTGTCCAGTCTTCACTTCGCTTAACATCTAACAAATATCTTGAATGTTCTAGCTCTTGCTCCTCAGCTCTAATGCCCTTTCCTGGATATCTGCAAGGCTCACCCCTCACCTCTTGTCTTTGTTCAAAAATCACTTTTTTGGTGAGGCTTTCACTGACCACCCACCTGAAACTCTCAGCAGCTCCTTGACCAGGGCCAGCCATTACCCTTACCTTTATTTTATTTTTCCACAGTTCTAACAGACTATATAATTTACATATTTTCATTCTATGGTGCCTCCATCAGCTAGAACACAAGCTTCTGTAGGGCAGAGATATTTGTCTGTCTTGGTGACTGAGGCAAGTCCAGTTCCTGGAAGAGTGGCTGGCACCCAGTAGGCACTCAGTGATTTTGTTACGTGAGTGAATGAATGAATGAATGAATCTTGGGCTCCTTTCCTTCCACAGCAGCCCCACCCTACTGACCACCAGGGCTTGTTTCCACCCCCTTAGAACTTCTCAAATGTCCACCTGAGTCCAAATCGCAAAAGCCACTGGTTTCCCATGGACCCTTGTTGCTCCTTGTCCGGGTTGTTGTAACAGCCTCCTGACCTCCCCTCACCTGCAGCCGGCCCCTCCTGGGTAGCCTGCCCCAGCCGCCGCCCTGAGAGGCAGGAGAGCAAGATGATTGAGATGTGGGCTCACAAGCCAGACTGGCTGGGTTCTTTCTCTGGGTCTGCCATTTACCAGCTGTGTGACTTTGTGCTGGTTCCTTAACCCCTCCGTGCTCTATGCCCTCGTTGGTAAGCTCAGGACAATAAAAACCCCTCCTTCGAGGGGTTCAGAGTTGCACATCAAGCACAGTATACTGTGAAGCCATAGTTATTGCTTTACAGTTGCCAGATCTTGTGACCGGGTGAAGCAGATCATCAGTCCCTGCTGAACACTGTGGCTTGGGTCCTGGTAGTTTTCAGTTTCTTCTCTGAGCCCAGGGGACCTCCCAAGCTGGAATCCATCTCACTAGCCTTCCTTCCAGTCACTGAACCCCTCTGTCTCCTGAGCACGTCACATTGCTTCCAACCCGGCCCGGGCAGGGGCACCTCTCTGCTCTTCACGGACTTGTACTTGCTTTTTGACTTGACAAAAATCCCAGGGCTCTTTTGACATTCATACATAGAAAGCTTCCACATTTTCTTTACTGTTGTGTAGTGTTCCATCATGGGGCTGTACCATAGTCTAAACCAGTTCCGCGCGGTGGGTATAGAGGGTGTTTCCGATTCTTTGCCGCCACACGGCGCTATGGGCAAAAGTGGGCTTACAGCTGTGAGTGACATTCTTTTGAGTTAAGAAAGCCATTGTAATAATACTAACTTGCGTGTCTTGTTTCCATACGAACAACAATAACCCCACTTCGTCCACCCCATGTCCATATGGATATTGCTGTAGGACAGACTCCAGAAGTGGGACAGCATGGTGCAACGTGCCTTTCTCCCATAGCCTCGCCGGCCTGGCTACACCCCAGCACAGTCAGGATCGGGACCCAGGGCTGGGTGACTCCAACTTCATGCCCTCCCCTCTATACCCACTTGTCTCCCTCAGAAGTGAGACCTGGGCCCACGGACGGACCGAGGACAGCCCTGAGGAGCAAGCCCAGGCCACGCCACTGCTCAGCTATAGCCCATGTGGACCACCGCCAGCTGGCCCTTACAGAGGCACAGCTCAGTGAGCTGCCATCAGCCACACGGTGGGGCTGCCCACGCCAGCTTCCTGTGGTAGGCATCCCACCTCTACACCCCACCGCTGGCTTCAGGGGTAGAGCTGTCAGGCTCCTTTCAGAGTTGCTCTGCCCACTCCCTGCCCTCCTGTCCTCCTACATCCACTCCTCTCCAGTCAGTCATATGGAGATACTCTGTTTCCCAGTAAGTCACTCTGCGCCCTACCTCTCAGTGCCTCTGACCACGCAGATTCCCTCGGCTCCTTCTTTGTCCTGCTAACTCTGACTTTTCCACAGAGACAGAATGCAAGAGTCACTTCGGGCAACTAAAGCAGTACCTGCTGTGCTAACAGTACCTCGTTGGTTCTAATGCCCACTCCCTGGTTTGTCCCACAGGCATGGCTGATGTCCTGATATCTGCCCTCACAACGGCACAGGCCTGGCTAGGGCGGCGCAGAGGCTTACACTTGGACAGCTACGCCTACCCTGGGAGTTTCAGCCACACTGAGCCCCTGGTGTTACCGAAACCCCTCACCCTGCAGGGCCTCAACACGAGGGCAGCCCTGAGGAAAAACCAATCCCTCAGAGGCCCTCTGCTAAAGATCTGAAAATTGCCCCCGAAGTCCCACAGAGCTCTGTGATGGGGAAGTGAGGCCTTCAGGGGTGACAAGAGGCACTGAGGACATCATCTTCTGGACTTCCCCCCAGATTCCAGTTTTATTCGAATTTCTTCACAATAGCTGTTGGGACAGGCCTGGCGGCTGCCAGGGAACAAGGTCAAAAGGTAAAGTCAGCCTGGGTGAGCTGAGCCCCAGAGGAGGAAATGAGGAAGCATGGGGGAGGGGGTAGACAAGAGGGCAGCTGGTGGGCTGGAGAAATACAGGGCTCCCAGTGCCGGAGCCCATCACCTGCTGGGGCCCCTTGAAGGAGACGTGTGTGTAAGGGGAGGGCAGACAGCAGTCAAGCAGGCCTGAGTTCTCTCTGCCAGTGCCCAGCGCCACTGAAGGACACACCTGGAGAGAGTCGAGTGAGTCAAAGACACAGAAACAGTCCCAGACACCTCCCCCACAGGACCACAAAGTCCCCTGACAAACCCGGGGGGGACCAAGGCCTTGAATTGGGACCATCTTTGGTAAATCTGGAGTATGATCTCTGAGCTCACATTCCACCGGGCGACAGAAAGTGTTCCTCCAGGCTCAGGCAGGGCCTGGGGCCGCCAACCCACCTACCTGAGCACCCAGGTCAGGCTGGTCCCTCCAGTCAACGATCCCAATAGAGCCATCGCCGCTGAGTGCACTGGTCACAGGAGGACAAGAACCTTTCCTGCTGTCCAGGAGGACAAGGGGCTGCATCCCACCCTGTCCCCACATACCCACAGCACCTGATATGGCCAGGGACCTAAACTGGGGACCTGTGAGTCACTAAGAGTGAGCAGGTGAGAGTATTTCAACTTAGTCATATAAAGTATGAGTTCATTGAACAAATATTTCCCAAATCTACTTCTGAGGCCAGTCACCACCCACTGGACAAACCAAGCTCCAAGACAGGAGAGGCCGTCCACGCTGTCGGCCAGCCAGGCCCAGTCCTTGCCCAGCCCTGCCCACTGAGGATGGAACACAGCCGGGCCCCCAGCCCCTGCCTTCTGACTAGGGGACCTGTCACAGGCAGGAAGGCAGGCTGAGGGAGGCGGCTCGCTGACTGGTGCTGGGCTCATCCACCTACATATAGCCCCTAGGGATCAAAATGGGTTTGACTAAGAGTCATCCACACACACACCAAACCCTCCCCCAACTCTGGGGTCTCAGGGGGCAAGTGAGGTAGAACTGAAACCGGACAGAAGAGAAACAGGTCATAGTAGGCCCCAGGAGCCTCCATCGCTCACCACTTCCCCGCACTGCACCGCTTATCACGTCCCCCCACATATCCTGCCCAGAGGCCCCTCCCCTCGGCCTGGGAAAAATCTTTGAAGCTTGGCTTCCTCCCACATGGGCCTACCCCCAACTTTCAGCCTCTCGCCAGTTCCCCTTCCCTACCCACAGCCTCATGCTACCCCAGGCCTCACCCAATCAGAGCTAAAAGGACCCTAGGCTGGGTTCTGGGGATCAAGGCTGTGGACTTCTAGAGGGACCTTTGGCAGATCATTCCCCCTCTGAGCCTCAGTTTCCTCATCTGATGTAGGCTGGTGGCATGTAATCTGGAGATGAGAGTGTGACACGACAAAACAGGTTCTAATGGATGACTTTCAGGCAAGGATGGGACTTTTCAGATGACAACACTTGGCACCTTGACTACCCTCCCTCCCAGGTACAAGGGTGCTGGGTAGGGAGCAAAGGCAGGGACCAGTGGCCACGGTATAAACATTGCCTCCTCTGAAGCCCGCCTTGCGTCCCTCACCGCTAGGGCCCCCGCTGCCCATCCTTCACTCCACTAATCACCAGCTGCCACTTTTCCTGTCTATGCCCTCTGACCCCGCAAGAGCATCCTGAATCTCAGTCCCTCTGCCTCCCCTCTCCAGAGCACAGGCCTCTCATCAAGCAGCTACTGTACAAACTGTGTGTTGAAAAAATAAAGGTACAGAAAAGAGCAAGTGTTAGTGAGGAGGTGGAGAAATTAGAGCCGCAATCCGGCGGGAACATAAAATAGCATGACCATCATGGCAAGTAGTGTGGCAGCTCCCTAGTGGTTAAACTTGAAATTACCACATTATCCCACGATTTCACTCCCAGGGCAATAGACCCAAAAGAATTGAAATCGTATGTCAACATGGAACATGTACACTACCCAGGCTGGTGTGGCTCAGTGGATTGAGCACCTGTCTGCGAACTGAAACGTCACCAGTTTGATTCTCAGTCAAGGCACATGCCTGCGTTGCGGGCCAGGTCTCCGGTTGGGGGCGTGTGAGAGACAACCGATCAATGTTTCTCACTCACATCGATGTTTCTCTCCCTCTTTTTCTCCCTTCCTTCGTCTCTCTCTAAAAAATAAATAAATCTTCAAAAAAAACAACAACAAATATGTACACCAAGGTTCATACATTATTCATAACATCCAAAAAGTGGAAACAACCCCAGTGTCCATAAACAGTGAATGGATAACCAAAATACAGCCTATCCACACAATGGAATATTATTCAGCAATAAAAAGACGGGCCCCAGCAGGGTGGTTCAGCTGGTTGGAGCGTTGTCCTGTACACGAAAAAGGTTGTGGGTTCGATCCCTGGTCAGGGCACGTACCTAGGTTGCCTACTCCATCCCCGGTCAGAAAGTATACGGGAGGCAATCAAAGGATGTTTCTGTCCAACATTGGTGTGCCTCTCTCTCTGCATTTCTCTCTCTCTAAAATCAATAAACATACCCTCCAGTGGGGATTAAAAAAAATTTAAAAAAGATGGGAAGTACTGACAACATGTTACAACATGGATGAACCTCAAAAACATTATGGTAAGTGAAAGAGAACCAGATACAAAGGCCACATAATGATTCCACTCATATTAAATGTCCAGAATGGGCAAATCCACAGAGACAGACAGTAAACTGGGGTGTGGAAGGGGGAATAATGGAAGAAATTTCTTTGGGGTAATGAAATGTCCTATAATTAGATATTGATGAATGTGCATATACTGAAAACCATTTAATTGTACACTTCAAAATAGCAACTTTTTAATCTCAATTAAAAAATAAAGAAAGAAAGGCAAACTACCTCCCTCTGGGGAAGAGCTGGAAGGCCAAACTTGTCTGTTTCATTGGTTTGCTTGTCTATTTCTGTCTGTCTGAAAACATCCTCCCACAGGAGCCATTCTTTGTCCTGGGGAGGCTCCACCCCTCACTCCAGCGCTGCCTCTAGAGTGGCCTGTGAGGAGTAGGTGAGAGGGAAGGGCCGCAAGGAAGCCCTTGGGCCTTGTAGTACAATGAAGTTCTCTCTTTGGGTCCTCTGCTTCAGGGCAGGTGCCCCCACAAGCAGACTCGAGGGGTGGCTCTGGTCTGGGCTCTGGCACTGGTCCTGCCGAGCCTTCAGTTCCTCCATCAGCAGTGTGTCTCGCAGGCAGGGTGAGTGTGACAGGGCCTGGGCACTGGGGCACCCTCCCAAAGGCCACTCATTTGCAAGCCTTCCATCAACATAGGGACCAGCAATTGGGAAGTTCTTCCTTTGGTCTGACTGTGGGATCTGGCCTGGAGACAGTAATGGGCAGACATTTCCACTGAGTCATCCTCATTCAGTTCCCATGGGGGCCTCCACCCTTGAATGCTCACTTCACAGTAACTGGAGCAGGATGTGGGCTCCCTTTAGCCCCCAAATCAGCTGCTCCCTGAAATGGTTCTGGTGGGAGCCAGTGAAAGGACAGGGCTGTCCCCTCCCCAGCCCCCTGGAGGTACCCAACCAGAGCAGGGGGGCTGGGGCCATTACCCAGCCTGCTTCTGGTCACTAAGAGGACAGAAAGAAGAAGTGGTCCTCTTCTGTCTGAGCTTCTTGGAACCAGTGCTCCCATCACGTTTCTCGGAGGTCCAAGCATCAGTCTGAGTGGATGGTGTGTGAGGAGCTTCGGGCCACTGGGGCTGCCCCTGCCCCACAGACATCTGTTTTCATTTGCCAGAGTGACCCTCCTGTCCCTTACCTCTGCTACGTATATCCCGTCACCCAAGAGTCCAGCAAAAATGAGGAGGTTAATAAACCCCTGCAGGATGTGTGAGTGTGATCTGATAAAACGGCCCCAAATCCCAGTTTCTTGAGGACGAAGATTAGATGAATCTTTCTGCTGCAAAATTTTGGTAAACTGATCACACTCTCTGCACCTCAGTTCCTCTAAGTATAAAATGGAAACAATAATAGTATCAACCTCACAGGGCTGATAAGAAAATTAACTAAAATAATTCACGTGAAACTTCTAGAAGAGTCCCAACACGCTCGGGATATGTGCTGAACAGTCACCACCATCACTATTCGTGACATTGTCCTATGGTCTTGCCTGCTGAAGCTGAACCAGGCCGATCAATGTACCCTCTCTGGCAAAGAGGGTGGAGATAAGCGACACCTTTCAGAAAGATCTCTGGGCTCCTACTGGGTCAGCTCCAGCCCCTGGAGGGGCTTTTCCTTCTGCCCCAGCAGTGAGCAGTTCCCCACCCCAGGTGCCCAGTCCTGCCCCCGCCTGCCCTTTGCAACCCTCCTACATTCAAAACCTGCACTTAATAAGTAGGTGCTCAGAAGTAGGGTGACCTGGACAGAGACAGGCCCGTGTGTTGAGGGCGGTGGATGGAGGCAGAATCAGGGGACTGCCTGAGCCTAGATGCCAGGGCCGGGCAGGTCCTTGGTGACTTGACTGCAGGGGCTTCCTGTCTGCACAAACCCTTTCCCTCCGCCCCTGTGAGATCATCTCCACCCAGGGAGACCGGAAGGCTGCACATTCCAGGAATGCCCTGGAACACCCAGGAGATTCAAATACCTGACAGGGCCTCATCTGGCCCATTGTTCTGAAAGAACAAAAACAGAGTCCTTGTCACCATGATGTCCCCTACGGACATCTGCTCCCCAGCTCTTCATGGGTGGGGTACACTGTCCTGTCCGGTCCCTCAAACTTCCTCCTTAAAGCTGCCACACCCTAGGGCTTCTTGTGGTCTAGTCGTCATCCTCTGTCCCCAGCTGCCAGGTGGTAATAGGACATCTTAGCAGGGCCACAGGGAAGGGGCATCAAATGGGGCAGGGGCTGGAGACACTCCGGGCCAGTGAATCATTTACTCCACATCAATCTCCATATTCCACTCTCTGTGCTCCCCTGCAGATCACGTTGGCCCAGTGACCCCACCACATTCCTCAGTTACCAGTGGGGGTTCTAGCTTAGGCTTTCAAGTTCCCAGTTGCCAGTCCGAGGGAGGCAGGGACAGCCGGACACCAGCTGTGGGTTTGCCCTGAACCTGTGGACACAGAAAAGAGAGTTTCATGCCCCCCTTCTCTGAGTATGTGGACAGGACCCGAGGAGGGAGGGCTCTGGGGGGTGGGGGGGGGTACATGTACACAGGTGTGCGTGTCTGCGTGCAGGGGTGAGCAGGTCAGGTGTGTGGTCCTCTGTGCTTGTGTGTTATGTGTATATATCCTTGTTCCATGTGTGTGAACACAAGAGAAAAAGTCACAGAGAAAATCAGGAGGGACACGGAGAGACAAAGAAGTCAACAGAGAAGGAATAAGACTGAGACACAGAAAGGTATGAAGATGGAGAAACCCGCAGTTCCATCTTCCTGGTGTGGGCTCGCCTCTTATTACACCTGTGTTTCTACCCATGATTGAGGAGGGTCTCCAGAGGAGGTGAGTAGCCAGCAGGAAGGGATGTATCGGAGCCAGGATGTCAACAGCCCACAGCTCCTCACTCACTGGGACAGCCTGGGGTTTCTCCAAGGGCTCTAGTTTCCTCAAGCTGAGAAATGGGTCTATGGCCCCAAGGATGCTACCCAGGGCACAGAAGAACTCCAGGTGTCTCTGAGCTCTCAGGCCCCGGAGCCAGAATCAAATGCCCTGAGGCTGCCTGACTCTTCACAGCAGCCAGTGTCCAGGGGGCTCCCAAGTGCTGAGAAACGAGGAGCCTAGTGGCTGAGAAAACCTCAAGGGTCTGAAAACCTCCCCAACACCTACACCTTGGCCAAGAAACATCTAGCTCACACACACTCCTATTTCCTTGGGGGAGGGTGCTGTGTGGGGATGGGAAGAGGCACTAGTCCTGGCTTCTAGGCCAGGCTCTGATGTGCCAGGTAGCTCTGGCCAAGAAGCTCCCTCCCTCCGGCCTCATCCCTGGCATGTCTACTGGGGAACAATAATGCCCACACTGTCACTCTGCCTCCGAGGCCTGTGGCCAGGCTACTGGGAGGTGCTGGAGCAAGAAGGGGCTTTGGTAATAGGATCCCTGGCACCATGGGGTGGAAAAAAAACACCTCATGAACTCAGCATTTCCTCCAAAGTCATCCCCCCAAAGAGGAAAATGTGAATTTCGATGTCCCCCACTTCCTGCAGCTGGGACCCTGTTCAGAGCTGGGTGCGGAAACTGTCATGAGTCAACAGTGTCACTGTACACGCACACTTGCCACCAGGAAGGCCCTTCACGGAGTGGGCCCCCAAACCCCATTCTTCCCTCGGACCTGGATGTGCCCCAAACAATGATGGCCTGACCTCAGAGTGAGGGGTTGGGTCCCATCTGGGCATCGGGATTTACAGGTTCTCATCCCAGGTTTTTCAGACACTCTGTGTTGCCTTGAGGGCCTTCTCTCCCTGGGCCTCAGTGGCTAGCCCTGCCTGCCCTCCACAGACCTGATGAGCCGAAAGGAAGTCCCAAAATTCAGATCTGGAAGGCACCAGGGCTTCCCACAAATCAGAGATGTGGAAGGTCCAAACCGGGAACCCCTGGCAATGAGAGTTTCTCCCTGGTTCTATAGGCAATATGGACAAAGCAGCAATGGCCTGACCGTGGGCTGGGGTGGGGGTCAGACCTCAGAGGGACAGCCCCCTCCCATAAGGCAGGGCAGAAATGCCTGGAGGACCCATGCATGGGGGTGGGAGCCAGTACACTTGCCCTACTGCCTTCCAGCCTGTGCCTGTTCCCACCATTCCATCTCGTTCAACCAGTCCTTCCGCCTGCCACGGTCTCTCACACCACTTCGTTCTGCACGTGCCCCACGTGCTCGTTCCACTGCTTGGAACTCCCTCACCCCACCTCTATGTCTGGCTAACATCCCCTCAAGAAGGGGAGAGCGGACTGAGCAATGGGATTTGGAGGTCAGCGGGGTAAGGGCCCAGTGTGCTTGGGCAGGCAGGGCAATAGGCGGGCTCTCAGCAGGCCTGACAGTGGGCGTTCAGGGTCCCCAGGGACAAGGATGGGACAGAGGGTGAGGAGTGGGAGTTGGTGGTTGAGGCAGGACCATGCAGTCTGGGCTGCGGAGGAGCTGGCAGGCACGGGCCCAGCTCCAAGGGCGGCTGTGTGGGAGGCTGGAACTGCAGACTATTTTTACACTCCTGATGGAAGGGAGAGACAAGGATGCTCTGGGCTACAACCCTTGCTCACTGGGGAAAGACTAAGGTGGCCTTGCTTCTCCCTTGAGCTCAAGGTCTCCAGAGCTTCCTGCTTTGTCCCTAGGGACAAGGGGCTAGGGTCAGGATGTGAACATGAAGCATCTCAGCACCCCCAAGCATGCAAATGCCTGTGAGAAGTCATTTCCATATTATTTGCACATTGTCCTGCTTCCTCATCAGAAGAAACAGAAAGTTCCCTTTCCGAGGACCCGTAGGGGAATAGCACATTCACCCAAGTCCACCTCCAGCTGCCCACGCCCTGGGTATCATAAGAGTCCCGAGAGGGTGATACCAGCTCTAAAATCAGAAAGCAGACACAGGGGATTTTAGCACCATGCTGGGACTACTACAGAGGCTCAGAGCAGCAAATACAGTCCACCTGGCTGATTGGTGGGGGTTCCCCGAAGATCAGTGTTAACGAGGATTCATTCATTCATTCTGCAAATAATTACTGAGCACCTACTATGTTCCAGGCACTATTTAGGTGCTGGGGATTTAGCTATGAACAAAAAAGACAAAATTTTCTGCCCTGGTGCAGTGGCCAATACAAATATACGTGAGCCACACAGATAGTTTTAAATGTTCTAGCAGTCACATTACATAGAAGTGAAAAGAAACAAGTGAAATTAACACTTATAATACAGGTTATTTAACCCAACATATCCAAAACATTTAAATTCCACGTGGAATCAATATAACCATTTATTAATAAATTCTTTTTTAATAACATCTTCAAAAATCCAGCATGTCAGATTTGTACAGTACATCTCAACTCAGATGAGCCGCAATTCAAGGGCTCAGTAGCCATTGGAGAACACAGTTCCAGAGGAAATCGCTTATCTGCACTCAGGAGAAAGGACGATTGAGTAGTGATTTCTGCTACAGGCATGGACGTGTTTGGGAGCTGAAGTTGTAGGCCATGCGTTTGTCCACGTGTTACAGGCCCAACCCCAAGCATGTGCTTTCCACCTAACCCCTTCTGAGCCTTATTTCTTTTGCCCAACCTGAAAAAACTGCCAGACAGGTGTGGGTCCAGCAGTTCTGACATGGGCACCACCCTCCAGAAAGTCACCATCACGCTGACAGAGCAAGGGCCTCTGGACGTGGTCCTATGTTCTTTCTGTCACCTGGGAATGTGGGGTTTGTTTTTTGTTTTTCCCCAAGGCCTCTTCCTCCCAGTGTTAACCAATACCAACATAAAAGTATTTCCTGAGCCTATGTTAAGCCATTCCAGCCTCCTCCCACCAGCCCACATCCGCAGACCTCCCGGCCAGAACCCTTGCTGAAATGGCCCAGCCCAGATTATCCACTTGTTTTTCCAGACAATGAGGTTAAAACGGGTCATGTGGGCAGCCAGAAATGTCTGGGGATGTGGGAGGGGTGACCTTGCAGTGAGGCAGCAAGGATGAGGTATGAGAAAAACTGGGTCTCAGGGCCCCATCACCCATATTATCATTGTCATCATCATCCACCCACCCCTACTCAAAACCCTTTAATGGCTCCCTGTAACCAGCAGGGTAAAGATCTCCAGCCTTTGCCCCCAGGAGCTGGCACAGACAAACTCATTCCATCTCACTTCCAGATACTCTCTCCTCTTTCATCTTATTCATTCACTCAACAAGAAGGTATTCCAAGCGATACGGAACTCAGGTTCGGTTGCCTGCCACTTCAAAAGCCAGTACTCGAGAGACAGGTGCTGGTGTAAGGAAAGTGGTTTATTCAGGTGCTAACCTGAGAAGATGGTGGACTCCGACCCTAAAAACCACCTTCATATCCCAGTTCAGGCATGGGTTTTAATTGGGGGGCGAGGAGCAAAATACGTACACACGTGTATGTATAACTCAGTATAGTCTATTCTGATGATTATCTCGAATCTGGTCAAGCAGAGGTCTGGTTTTTATGGTTGAGGGTCAGCAAGTCTCCTGGAGCCAGTACGTCCAGTTACTGGGGCCAGCTTCCTTTGATGTTAGCTCCTAGAACTCTCACACAAATATGCTGTTTAGCTACAGGTTACATATTGGTTAACAATTCATCTTTTACAAAAACACTCCTGACAGAAACAATATTAAAAGAATGGAGAGGTGGTTACAAAGGCACTAGTTCAGTACTAGAATTGCTGCTGTGAGCAAGACTGGCAAGAGTCCCTCTGCCTTCCTGGAGCTCACGCTATTCCAGCCAAGCTCAGGACATCCCAGGCGCTCACACACTCCCAGGCCTTGGCAGGGGTTGTTCCCTCTTCTATTCTTCAGTGACTTCTCCACCTGGGGAACTCAGTCTCTAAGGCCCACCAAAGCTTTCCCTAATCCCCCCATGGGTTGGGTATCCTCCTACCTAGGATCATTACACAGATGATCACCACCCTGCCCCACACCTGCCTCCACTACCAGGCTGTGAAGGTCTTGAGGGAAGGGGCTGTGCCTTCCCTCACCAGTGCCCAGGGCCCGATTCTAGGTGTACCGGTCATAAAGCTCCATCCACTCCCTCACCCCCTAGCTCAGGACTGAGACAGAGAGGCATGGGGGGAGAGCGGGGGGCAGGGAGGGAGACAGGTGTGCCCAGGACTCCTCTGAAGAATTCAAGGTCATTCTGGAGCCTCTGCCTGGGAACATTCTATTCCTGGCATCCCAGTGGAAAGACTCACAGGAGCAATGGTACAGAGTGTTTCCAGCAAAGGTAGGTGGAGGACTGAGGAGAGACAGGGTGGAGAAAACAGAGGGTGCGCAGGGCTGTGAGTGCTGGGTCAGGATATCAGGTCTGCACATGGAAGGAGCTGCTTAAGAGTTTCAAGAGCAGGGAGAGAAAGAAGGCAGTGGCCTTCCCCCATGGGGGATAGGACAGCAAGACATGGACATACCTGGGGTAGACCTTAGTGGCCCTTTAGATTTATGAAGGGGAGGGAGACATAAAGGAGTTTCCCATTCCCTGCTGGCTTCCCCAGGAGAGCTGAGCTTTGATTTTTCAGTCTTACTCCCTCTTTCACACCCCCACCTCTCCCGGGCTGGGGGCAGGTAATGCACAAGACAGAGGGCAGATGGCTGGGCCTGTACCCCAGCCCCAACCTGGCCCCCAAGAAGCCAATATTAGTGCCACATTGTGTGGGTCTCCATGCCCCCAGTCCCAGCCTAATGGCCCTGCACCCACTGCTGCCCCAGGCCCACTGTGTTGCTTGTGTGTCAGCGGAAAGCCAGAGGTAGGGAGGTTTGTGCTTGGGCTGCCGTTCCGCTGGTTCATTCACATGGATTTACAAGGGCTCATTTCATGCCTCCATGCACACGGTTTCCCACCCGCCTGCCAGCCTGGCCTCTCCCGGTGCCTCCATACAGACAAAGGAGTGTGCTCTGTCCCTCAATTTCGCTGCCATAGGCCCATAGGGCACCAAGAGCATCCCTGCGGGAAAGAGGGGGCCCTCTGAGGTCTAGAGAAGACAGAGACCTCACAAGAGGTCACCCAGCAATCCAGTCAGGTCAGGGCACTTTCTTTACCAGCCACTCCTGAAACCCACTCCTCCTGCTCTTTCCACTTAGAGGGGCTTGCGGGGAGTCGGAGGGGGTTGGCTGGGAAGCCCCTGTGCTTCTGCTGCTGTTTGGCTGGGTAAACAGACACATGGGGCCAAGACACAGACTCTGAGCTCCTTCTAAGACAAAGTACATTGGTCTTAGGCTCTAAAACAGTGTGCCGGAAGGGGCTCCCCAGAAGCTCAAGGAATAAGGTTTAGGAAAGGCAAGGTCTGCCCAGGATCACGAAAGGTGATAGAGGCTCAGAGTTGTGTCCCTGGCCCAGAGCTCATCCCAAACTCCCAGACTCCTGGCCCCAGCACCTGCTGCCGCCTCGATCACCCTAGAAAGGCTGGGTGTGGAGAGAAAAGAACGAGGCAGAATCTTCAGCATGAGGCTGGCCCAGGATATCACAGGGCAGACTGAAGGGGAGCGTAGTGGGTGAAGGTGATTCCAGCCCCGTGGAGTCTGCCAGAGCCACCCAAAATCTGGGCTCAGGCTCAGAGAGAGCTGTCCCAAGATCCACTGCCACATCCCCCTCTCCAGCAGCTATTGCTCAGGAAGCCTCCCAGCAAACCCCAAAAGGCAAGGGTCCCTGCAGCAAGGGCAGGTGAGAACAAAGGGGAGGGGAGAGAAGATGGGGGGACGCCTCTAGAGGACAACGGGGTTCCTCTCTGAATCGTCCCACTAGCCCCACCCTTCCTCCCTAGTCCTGCCCACCCATACCCTCGGACAGCGTCTAACTCCCCTCCCCATCTCCCACTCAGGCGTCAGAGGTTCCTTCTCACATGTCCTTCTGGGCTCTAAAATCTATTTGCTTTATCTTTGAGGGAATTCAGGAACTTCTAAGTCACAAACCCCACCCCAGCCCTGTCACTGCACCGGGGTTGAACAGTCAAGCTCCAGGCTAACACACAAACCCACTGCCCACTGTCCCTTCTGCAGACCAACACCTTTCCTACCTGATGGGCCAGGCCTGGAGTAAGCACTTTACCCCTGCTTACGCACCCACTTCAGCCCCGCTCTAGTCTCCTGTACACACACTTCTTTCACCACAGGTCGTCACATGGGGTCTTATTTAATTAGCTTTGCCCCTAGAATGGGCCCCTTGAAGGCAGGGAGGCCCTGAGGCTGTTTCTAGCAAGGCCAGGCCTCCCAGGGAGGTATGGGAGGTGGAGGCTGGAAAAGGGGAAGGCCAGCTGGAGGCCAGGAGAGCAGCAGGTGGGGAGCAGCTGCCTGAGCTCCAGGGTCAACGGCTTGGCAGGCGGCGCCCTGCTGAGGAGCGCTGCGGTCAGAGCCTGTTCCTGCCTCTCCCTAGCTAGGAGCCCTCCTCAGGATGTCCTCCCCTCCAAGGCTCTGAGAAGAGGGCCAGTGAGAGAGTGTGTGATGCTCACACAGGCAGGATGTGCAGAGTCACACTCAGATGCCCTCAGCCTCACCACTGCCTCCCACCCCAACCAGAATGGCTTTGAAGGGAAGGAGCAGTCACAGGTAAATAAATAGCTTGTTTATTAGTAATATGTTACATCATTAAAGTGCATTGAAAAGAGATGCAGGGGCCAAAGCTGGAAGGCCACCAACCCTAGGCCCTGCCCCAGGCTGGCCGGGCACACCAGAGAAGGCCCAGCTCTCTGCTGAAATCCATGGACAGGGCTGGGGCAGAGCCACCCACCCGGAGAGGTTGGCCCAGGCTGTCTCAACAGGAATTCACAGTTTAGCCTTGGTTATAACATGTCCTGAGCTGAAGGTGGGAGGCTGGGAGTATGGAAGAACAGCCCCTGGGGAAGGGGGCTGAGGGGAGGGGAAGGGCCCCCACCCCCCAACCCCCAATGCCAAGGGCAGAGTCCTGAAACCTCCCCCTGAGAACCGGACTCCTTCTAAATGAACGTGTGAACCTAGGTCTCAGTTTTCTCCTTCATTTTCCTGTCTCCCTCACCCCACCCCCTCCCATGACTAACAGTGGGGCTTGGAAAATATCCCCCTTAGCCTGAACTCCCAGGGCAGAGCCAGCTCATGCCATCTTCTTGAACCCATGCCACCATGTCCCTGGACTCTTATCCCATGCCCGAGAGCCTCAGACTGGGACTCCCCAAGACCCATCCCTTCCCAGTCCCTCCCTTTCCCACCCTACCCCACATATGTAGTTTTGGTATTTTCATACAGATGCAGTCGGAAGTAGCTATACATGAAATAAGCCTAACATAAAAATAGAGCTTTTTCCGTCCTCCGGAAAGCAAACATCCTTCAACAAACATGCAAGGAGGCTGCCCTAGTGGGACCCAGGGCTGGTGAGGGGCCCACAGAGGGCAGCCCTGGGCCTGAAGGAACACCAGCCACTCCCTGCAGTGGCAGGAGGGAGGGTAAGGGGGCGGTTTGAGTATGGAGAGTCCAGAAGAACTCAGGCCTCAGCATGAAGGTCCAGAAGGGGGATCCCAGCTCCCCCTTCCCAACCCCTCTCTGGCCCTTGGGCTCTTGGGCCAGGAGCGCCACTGCATTTATTCAAGCTCCAGAAGGACTTTCTGAAGTCTCCAGGGGATAAAGCCTTGGGTCGCTGATGTCCCAGTTTCACAGTTGGTGCCTTCATTAGCCAGCCCCCACCGCCCCTCCCCACCCAGGCCGCGCAGCTGCCTGTGGCCAGCTTTCTCCAGGCCTGGTGGCCCTATTGAGCTGTGGTGGGCAAGGAACTCCTAGCTGAGTGGCTCTGGGAGTGAGGCTTTTCCAGTGCCCTGGGGCTGCAGACGCCTACAACATGCCCAGCCCCAGGAGGTCCTAATGAACCAGCAGGCCAAGAGCGAGTGTTGGCAGGACCCCCAGCCAAAGGGAGGCCAGAAGGGCATGGGCGCAGCCCAGCAGGTGCTCGGCCTTGGCCTCGTCCTCAGACAGCAGCTGCCAGTGCTGGGCCTTGTGGAGGTAGGAGCCCTCCTGGGCCTCGCAGTAGTAGTGGCCATAGTGGCCATCGGTGAGGTTCTCGATGAACAGGACGCAGTTGGGGCTCTGGTGGCCGGGCTCGCAGCTCTGCTCCACCTTCTCCCCATGGCGCCACCAGTAGGTGGCATGGCGGGACTCCATAGGGCAGCTCAGGTAGTACCGAGAGTTCCGGGCTAGGGAGACCTTCTGCAGAGGGGCCTCATCTAGGGGGGATGGGCAGGCAGCTGTGAGGAGGGGCTGAGGGCTCCCAGGGCAGGCTGTGTCCTACATCCCACCCGCCAACCAGGCCTCCAAGGCCAAGGTTGAACATAGGATACGAGCACCCAGTCTCCTTTTTCTCCCCGCCTCTCTCACCCCACCCCTCCTATAGCTACCCCCCACACCAAGGAGGTTCCCTCCACAAGACCATCCGGGGCCCCCAGGGAGGCCATGTTTCCCTCAGGGCAGCTGGGGCATGGCTGTACCACCCTCACTGGACCAGGGCCCTGGCCAGGGCTAGATCAGGTACCTGGCCTTGGATCGGGACACTCTTTGTGTGGCTCAGTTAGATTAGCAGACTGCAGCACTGACCTGGAGGTGGGAGGAGAGAG
Organism: Mormoops blainvillei; assembly: GCA_004026545.1. Taxonomy (NCBI): domain Eukaryota; kingdom Metazoa; phylum Chordata; class Mammalia; order Chiroptera; family Mormoopidae; genus Mormoops; species Mormoops blainvillei. The sequence continues at coordinate 12,055 of PVJD01012457.1, read as the reverse complement.
GCTAAGTAGATAGGAGGTCACAGATCTGGCCCTTCCCTGTCCTCATCCCCCAAACAGTATCCACCACAGTGTCTACCAAGAGGAAGGTCTCTCCAGGATGGCCCAGCACCCAGCACTGACACCTCCTGCATCCCGTCCACACCACGTCCACTCCTGTTTCCACCTTCTCCCAGGGCACAAGGGATCCCAGCAAACATACCTTTGGGAGCTGTAGATGGAGACACAGTGGCCCTGGTCCCAGCCACAGTATGGGTCTCGGGCCATGAGGCAGCCATGGCAGCCCCCCCCATAAATGTCACACAGGTCCAGGGGCACCTGGCTCACCTCCCATTGGGAGCTCACATACAGTTTCCGCTGGAAGGAGAGAGTAGGTCAGGCCAGGGCCCCCAAGCCCCAACACTTGAGTTCTAAACCCCAGGCCATGGCTGGCTGGCTGGCTGCCAGGTCCTGGGGCCCAAAAGCTCTGAAAAGGGCATGTGAATTGCATGCAAAGGAGTTCTATCCTCAGCTGGCCATCACCGGGTAGCCTCACAGGGCAGGGCTGGGCATGGGCAGGCTCACCCGTTCAGGGTCCAGTGACATGTCTTGGATGGCGGCTGCATGGCGGAAGGGCTGGATCTCCACGATGTTGAAGACGAGGCTGTGTTCCCACTCCCCTGGCTCCACCACCTTGTGGATGGTGCCCCTGTCTGTGGGTGGCAGGCAGAGGGTCAGCAGGTGGGTACCCACCTTGGAGACAGGCAGCCTCCCTCTAGGCAGGATCAACCAGGAAAGACACGGGTGGGGAGGTCTGGGAAGTCATGGCTTAAGCAAGGGTCACGGAACTAGGTGAGGTGAGGTGAGGACAGTGTGAGGGATATGGGAGTTAGAGGGCAGCCCAGAAAGTTCCAGAGGCTGGCCCAGAGCTCTGTGAAGCTCAGAGGAAGCTGGAAGGACAGAACCAGCAGCCCTGATACCCAATCACTGTGGCAAACCCGCAGGCATTCACATTACCTCGCTCCTCCACATCCCTCGTCATGCGTATTATCTTCCCCACTTCCCAGATAAGGCCATGAGGCTCAGAAAGGCTGAGCAATTTTTTCATGGTCACACAACTGGTGACTACAACCCAGAGGTGTCAGAATCCCATGCCTCGGCTTCTTCCATAACTCCCCTGCCTCCTGGACTCTTCAGGGATGTTTTCTTTAAATAAACTTTTTATTTTGGAATCATTTCAGGTTTACAGAAAAAAATGCAAAGATAGCACAGCAAGTTCCCATATACCACTCGCCATTTCCCCTAATGTCGCCAACTTATATAACTGTGGAGCATGCGTCACAGTGAAGTACAGCACTATTAACTGAACAACAGACACTACTAGGATTTCATGGTTTTTTCCACTGTGTCCTTTGTCTGTCCCAGGATCCAATCCAGGACTCTACATAGCATTTAGTCTAAGGGGATTTTTTAATTTTTATAAAATCTTAAATCTGAAAAGAATCTTAGATTCCACTTAGGGATTCCCAAGGTCACATACAAGGCTGCCCACCTCCAAGGACAGTGTTCTATCCACTCACACCTATTGGGGTCTAATGGGCATCCGGACCCCTGGGTCCTCCCATTCCCACATCACCTGCTGTCCTAGTTTCTAGAATAGCCTACCTCACTCTCCCTCCCTCCCAATTCCCCAGGGCATCACTTTCCCCTAAAAACCAGTCAGATGATGAGATGGTCACCAGCCTGGGACGTTTCCTTTAGTTCTGTGCCCCTCTCACAGGCTCTGGAATGTGGCCCAATGCTTCTTTGGCCTGACAAGCGCCCAGCCCAGCTACTGTCCTTCACCTCCATCCACGGCAGCCCAGTGACGGCCTCCCATAGCTCCTCCCAGCTGTGAGAGCTTCTCATTCTCTGCAGAGGGTTCAGAAAGCTCAATTTCTTGTCTGGTCCCAATTCTTTGTGCTGCAGGCTCCTAAAGGTGTCTCCGATGGTCCTCCAGGGGAACCGAGACAAGTGCCCTAATCACTCAAGTATGCTCACCTCCCAGGTCTGCAGGAAGGGAGCCCACAGTTCCCTTGGCCCAGGCCCCACCCTTCTGTCCTCACTCCTGCTCCCGGTCCCACATCATGTGACCTCTCCTCTCCTGCACCCCAGTGCCCTGCCATCCCCTGGCTGACTGCAAGAGTTAGGTCAGCCACTGCTAGAGCAGGGCAAGGACAAGGACCCACAGTGTAGCCAAGACAAATGGAAGAGTAAAGAGGTGTAATCTTAGGGCCCAGAAACCAGGCCTTGCTCCGTGGGAACAGATGAGGCCACTGTGGCTCTGAGAAAACCTCAAGGTGAAGCAACAGCAGGAAGTCACATGGGAAGAGGAGTAGGTGCCTGAGGCCTGGACTGTCTAGTCCCAAAGGTGCTAGCACCTGGGTCAGACATGGCCCTCTCTGATGGTACCACTGCCTACCTGGTCTCAGGGAAAACCTGTGACCTACCTACACTGATCTCCACATCAACTCCCAGGAGTCCCCTCTGCCCACAGCTAGGACCAGGAAGCTGCCATAAACCCAGCTCAGGGCTGGCTCCTCCATGGCCAGTGGCTTCCTGGAATGCAGGGACATCTCCCAAGGGCATTCCACCTAGCTTCTGGGGTCCCCCTGAAGATCCTGCTCCCCCAGGGAAGAGGAGGTGCCCCTGCAGTCCACTGCAAGACTCCAAGGGCTCTGCCATCTGAAAGTACTTCCTCATGTCTGACAAATTCTTTGCATCCCACATTAAACATTCCCTCTCACCTGCACAATCCCAAAGACAGGGAGAGGATCCAATTTCTTCATTCTGCCTAGCAGAGGCCCACAGGATACCCAGTGATCAGATCCTTCCTCCTGGCTTTCAACATCCCTTCCTCCCATCTTCGTGAGTCAGAGGCACCAGGAGCAAAGCTACACCTGGCTTTGCTGAGACTTGCCACATTTCTGCCTCTGAATCCTGGCACCTGCTCTTCTCCCACCCTAGGATGCCCTTCCCTCTTCCCTCTGCCCCCACCTCTTCTAGGAAGCCCCCCTGCCTGATTCTTCCACAGCCATACATACTAACTCCCGACAGCTCTTAGTCACTCAATTCTTCCTTCCAGGTATCAAGATCCAACCATATGTTAATTACATTATTATTTATGCCTTCCATATCCATTTTCACAAGGCAGACTAGGGAGGGGGGTCACAAGTTAGTCCCTCACCTGTAGTTAGGTAAAGCACGTGGAAGGTCTTCCCATGGCTGGAGTGCATGCGATGGACAACTACTTTCTGGTAATGGTACTTAGAGTGAAACAGTGGTGTCTTCAGAGGTCCCATGGGCTCCACCCTCTGCGCCACCTCAGGGTGACTGTCAGCCACTTGGAAGGTCTCTGTGGGTATCGGTTTCCGGTCTGGGAGGCACTGGGCAAAGAAAGCAGGCCCAGGTCAGTGGGTGGCTGGGACGTGGGGTGAGGTATGGGCCACAGCAGACATCACTCACTGCTCACCTTGCCAGGCCGAGGGGTGGGAAGGCCTGTGTGGTAGCCCTTGAGTGAGGAAGTGCGGAAGACCTTGTCAATGTCACCAAGGGAATATACACAGACAGCCGAGTAGTTCCTGCAGGACACAGAGACCCCCTCAGTGAGGGCCCAGTACCCCCTCACCTCCACTCACCCAGGCCAGCCCAGCACCATGCAGGGCACAACCACAGCCTTCTAACCAAGCTGCCCAGCCTGCGAGCTCCAGTGAAGACAGGGACTATCCTGGGGGCCAAGCCTAGTGCCTAAGAGTTATCAAACACCACTGATAGCAGGAGGGAAGATGGGAAGTGCAACCTAATTTCTTTCTATTGCAATCTAAAACCACAACCTGTCATGGGGTGACAGGGTTCAGAGGCCAGCCCCAGGGCAGAAGGATGCCCCATGTGCATGCCTGTTGGGCAAATCTCCTGCCTCTCTGGGCACAGCTGCTGCCTGTTGATTCCCAAGGAGGCCAGGCCTCACCGCCTCCATAGCCTGGTTGGGTCCACCCACGTGCAAGCCACAGAGCAAGGGCTGGGCTTCCCCACCCTGCCCCTCCTCCCCACACATCCAACACTTTTGCCTGCCTTGTTTTCAATCAATGGGAGCCATTAAGAGGTGTGAATTACCAGATGCAGGCAGTGCCTGAACAGGTGTGATGGCACCCAGCGCTCTAGGAGGCCTCAGCAGCCTTTTCCCTGGCCCAGTGCCCACTCTGAGCACACAGCTGGTGGACACACAGGCACTGCTGTGAGCATGCATACAGCACACACATGCACACCAGTGGGTACAGAGTCAGAAACACACCAGCACAAACATCTCCCTGAGCACTGACTGTGCCCCCACCCCAGGCCTGACAACAGCCCTATCCCTTAAGCCCAGAGTCCCCGCTCGTGTCACATGAGCCATCCCCTCAGCAAGGCCCAAGCCCTCCGATCCTTACTGGACACCTAAGGGATGCCAGGCCCAGTCCCAGGACAAGGGTCACTTACCAGGGGTTGGAGAAAACGCCATAGACCCTAGTGTCCCTCCACTTGCCATTAGGGTCAGGGAGCAGGAAGACATCCTGCAGCCTGTTGAAGTTCTTGTTGGTGGCAGGGTCACTGCACACCAGCATGGCTTTCAGGAAGGTGTTCCACTTGGAGACCGACAACGAACTCTCACCACCCTGGTCCCCCTGAAACGATGGAGGGGAAAGAAGGCCCCTCAGCACCCACTGGGCACCTGTTGCCAGGAATGCCAGCACCTGGGCTTCAGAGGAGGAAGGTAGGCTCTGAAGGGGTGGGGACCTGCCAGGGGACCAGGCAGAGATACCCCATGACTCAGGTCCAGCAGTGAGGACCTGAAGGACTAGGGTGCTGGGTCTGTCTCCACAGAGCAGATGGACTCAGACACACATGCACATACACACAGGATACACTTTTGCATATCCCAACACCTTCACACTGGTGAAACACACACGTGGAAACGGGCTCTTATCCTCATGCACACTCTCAGATAAGTACACACACTTGCATAATGCACACATGTACATGTGCCCAACCATCTTTACCCACTCACAGACACATGGACATTGTTGTGCACATATGTTTACTCTCGCAATGCTATGCAAAGAATCACTCACACATTTCACACACTTCTTCACACAAACACACATGCACATTTGCACACAGGCACTCATGCACGCACTCACACCTATTCACACACAGACACACTCTTGTCCACTGAACCATCCACTCACCCTGCACAGCTGGGCCACGCGGGACACATTGAGAGGGGCCTCAGGATTCTTGTCAGGGTTGTCCTCACGGAAGAAGTAGTAGATTTTGTCATCGTAGGCCTGGTCTTGGTGCACTATGGTGGCCTTGATGAACTGCGGGTCTGCCAGGGACACATGCAAATTGGTGTCAGGCTGGGTACCCTACTCAGGGGACCCATTCCAAGCCTACACACCACCCCCCAGTCTGGACAAACAAACCTCAAACAAATCAGACCTGGAGTAAAACTCAAAACATCAGGTCGAACACCCCAAGGGGCCTGAGACTCTGCACCCCCCACCCCCACACCTGTTTTGCCCTCCTCCTACAAAGATGTCATCAGCCCAGGAGCAATGACTTCATGCACGGGGACAGGGAAGGTCCCTGGGGGTCTTTATGTCACTTCTGCCTAATTGGTAGAGCCCTAATGAGGAGGGAGAGGGGGTGCTGCCCGAACATGAGCTCAGCAAAGGGATACACAACAGCTTGCAGGGATCCCACTCTGTGTTTGGGGTTTCCTCTATTTTGTTGTTACCAGAGTGTGTTGGGCCAATCCTGCCCCTGCATCTTTGCCTCTGCTGTCCCCCTGCTCCCTTCCAGGCCAACCTCTCAGCTCTGGCTGCTCAGGTATGTCCCAAGTCCCACTTTCCAGACTGACCTGTGGCCGCAGGAGCCCTTGGGGAGCCCTCCCAGGTAACATAAGGACCCTGTCTGCCACCCTGGTCGTTCATGCCCTGTCCACCCCAGCCCAGCTGGAGCCTGACTCACTCTGCATGACGGTGTCACTGGTGTACAGCTCGATCTCGCCCTGGATGCGGCGGAATCGAGGGATCTTCCCATTGTATTCTTGCTTCCGGATTGTAGAGTACACCTCATCCCCTGGGCATGGTGGAAGGGGCATGGGTGAGGGCAGACAGCTCCTGGCAGTCCCTCTCCTGGGCCTGGGCCACCAGACATGAGTTGACCACCCTCCCCCAGCCCAGGGCAGCAGTCCACTGGGGGCCCTCCTGCTCTAGCCAAGGCCTTACCATCAAATAGAACCAAGGAGTTCTCATCCGGGCTGAAGGGGGCATAACCTCTTCTCTCACCAAGCAACTCCACAGTGCCATTCACCTGAGGGAGATCAAGAGGGTGAGACAGCCACGTAATCCAATGACCACTGCCTCCCATTGGCACCAGCTTCCCAATCAGGATCCCAAACCTCCCAAGCATTTTACATAAGGTGAGACCAGCCTTTGAGTCCTCCACCTCCTTCCCACTTGGGGACAGAAGCCCACCCAGGCAAGGGTGAGCTGACCAGGTGTATGGGTAGGGGCCTTCTCACCAGGCTCCAGCAGCTGGGGCGCCGGGCATTGGTGCCGCAGGCCAGCAGCCCCTTGCCCTGCCTCTCCAGGAGTGTTATATAGTTCTCACAGTCCTGATCAGAAGAAGTAGAAGAAGACAGGTTGGTTGGAGGCCCTGGCAGGCCTAAAACTAGAACCCTTCATCCTGGGGAAGAACGCATCAGAAGGCTGAGCATCGGGCAGCCTTTAAGGAGAGCCCAGAGGGGGTGAAGTTGACTCCAACTCCCCAAGAACAGAGGAAGGACACAGGGGCGTCAGAGAAGGAGTGTCTTCCACTCAGACCAGGAATCCTAGGCAGGGCTTCCTCTTTCCTCCAAGACTGGGGCTCCCAAAGCAGGGCCATGCCTCCCTCAGATTCTTAGGGACTCCCACCCCTTTTCCAAGGGGCCCAGCCTCCCCTTACACTTCCTCTCCTCCACTCACCCGCTTGTCCAGGCAGGATCCCTTCGTGGAGCCTATGTTCACCTTGAGGGGAAGGTGGGAAACATTAGTGCACCCTGCCAGGGGTCAGAGGCCCTGTAGGTGCTTTCCATGTACCCTATAGACAAGCTCATTTGATGGCACAGGTGAGCGGCTAGGGCTCTGAGAGGGGGAATGATTCACCAAGATCACACAGGCTGCTGAGCCTGATACACAGAGCCAAGCCCAGAGCTCAGGGGCCAGCCCAGAGATCTCAGAAGACAAGGGCCATGGGGTTCTGGAGCTCAGCTTCCAGCCCAAGCCACCCCCATCAGCGCAGTCAGCCACGCCAGGAGGGTAAGCCCTGGGCTTTTCTCCATACTGCCCCATGCCCATACACACTTGGACTACCTTTGGGGAGCCTCCCCCAGGGACCATCTATGGGATGTAATAGGAGGTGGACCAGTTTATGAAGAGATGCCAGCTCCCTCCCCCAAGTTCCCTGAGGCCCCTCACCAAGGCCAGAAGAGAGATAAGGGGATAAATGGGGGAAAGGGCAGTGAGGGCTCCAGGCTCACCGTGTGCACAGAGGCGTTCTGGCCCTCAGGAAAGTTGAAGAGATAGACTTTGCCACGTCCACCCACCCACACGGAATCGCTGCCTGGCTCGTGGAAAAGCACGGTGTGTGGCTCTGCTGAGCCAAAATCCACCCGGTCCTTCCCTGCGCGGCCTGAGGAGGAGGCAATTGGCAGAAACTTGAGGCCGGGCCCTGAGCAGGGAGACCCTGACCCTCCCTCTCAGGCACACTGGCACCCACCTGGCCACAAGTGCTTAGGTCTGGGCTGGGGCAGTGCCAGGGATCAGAGCCATGGTAGGAGAAGCGAGGGGTATACTGGTGGGTTCTAGCAAAGAGCTGTCCTCACCCCAAAGCCATAGCCCCTGCCCTACAATATGTGAACACAGGGTGGGAACAGACTTAGGGACCCCTGGGGAGAGCAGGCTTCCCCTCCCACCTCCCACACACATACACACACACACTTGGCTATTTTAAGGGGCTGGGCTCAGGCAGGAGGAACGAGGACCTCCAGCCACACTCTGTGAGGCTCTCTGATGCTCAGGACAGAGCAAGCAGCCCTCTAAGCACCCCATTTAGAATGCAGGTTCCCAGGAATCACTGTGCTCAGAACTGCACCCTCTCCTCCAGGAAGCCCTCTTCAATGCCTCCTGGACCGCTCCAGCCCTCAGTGAGTAAGTCAGCCGAGATCATAGTTGGAAAGGACTCTAAACATCCATTCCCTCCAATTTCACGGCTGGAAAAGCAGAGGTCCAGAAGGGCTGCAGCACAAGGCTGTACGGTCAGTTGCGGGCCCTGAATGCGGGCCCAAGCTCCTGGCCGCAGCTAGAGTCTGGCCTGGCCCACTCTGGCCTAGCTTCATGGAGGTGTCAGTTCATCCCAGAGGTAAAATTCCACCCTCTCTCCCCAGCAACTCTGGGATGGGGGTCCTTCACAGAGCACAGCCTGGGTCTTTAAACAGAAGGGCTGACCCAGGAAATTTTGCCCAAAAAGGAAACTGTCTGCAGCCACAACCTCCGGGGAAATGGTACCTCACCTCCGGTGGCGTTGCTGAGGCTGCCCTGGTTGCAGGACCAAATTCCAGACGTGGGAAAACCGACATCTCCCCACCTCTAACCAGCCTAGAGCCTCCCCCGGGAACTCAGCCTGACCACTGTTCATTCAGCTGCAGCAAACTCAGGGGCAGTCAGCTTAGCGGTGACACACAAGGAGGACACACTCCAGCCCAGACAGAAAAGAACGGCTATTTCCAGAGTCTGTCCCAAATCCCTCTTGCTGCCATTTGGGCCATTCCTACTGATTCTGCCTTCAACAGGACAAGGAAAGAGACACATTTCACAACCCACACCTTCACTACATTTCCTTAAGATACATCCCTGCACAGCCAAGTCACTCTGGAAATGGGGTAATGTACTCTTCACCTTGGCTGTGACCCGCCTCACTGCAGAGGTGGAAACTGAGGGCCCCCTGGGGACACGCCAGCCCAAAGTCACACTAGGAGGCAGGACAGACTGGCTAGTCCATTACTTAGTATTGGTTCTCAGGAGCATTTAGGGAGATGCCAGCACTGTGGGCCACAGAGAAGTGCTGAGCCAGTGAGCTGAGCTTCACAAACAGCCCCAGCAGCCTCGCTGCACTCTGAGGCTCACTCCCCATCAGTCCCAGCTGTGCAGGGCAGGGGCCCAGTGCCCAGCTCTGTGCTGGGTGCTGATGGGCATTGCTGGTCAAGGCTCAGGCCCCCAGGGTCCCCCCTCCTTTCCAGCTGGGATAAAATTAGAGTGCTGGGTCAGCAGCCCAGAGATACAAGGTTTTCCTGACTCAGCTCCCCTTTCACCTACAGCCCACAGCCCAGCCCAGATCCAGACAGTCAGCAGCCCCAGCTACCCTCGCATACCCCCAGCTGGCCAAAGGCCAGGAAAAGCTGTGTGTCTGTATCTGGAGATGTTGGGCTGGGGCAGAAGCTCTGAATCTCCCAGAGGCTACATGGGAGGAGCTCTACCCTCAGGCCATGCCAGCCATCTCCACCAGTTACCTCTGCCAGCACCGGCAACAAAGCCGCAGCCAATGCGCAGCTCTGGTCCCTGGAAAGAAGCACCAGAGGGGACCCTGATGGAGCCCTTGTCTGGGGGTCACAGCTCTGCCCTGGGAAGTCTAATCTGATGGGAGAGGCAGTATCCAGGCCTAGGAGAGCAAGGTCTGAGGGGAAACCTATCCCGGAATTTGATTTCAGTCAGCCATATCAAAGCAAGCCCCACAATACTCAAGCAAAACCGTCTAGGTGCAGCCCCCAGAGCTGGTCATGAAGAATCTGAGAACACAGAGGGCAGTGAGGGTTGCTGTGGCCGGTGCAGCGAGGGGGCACTGCAGCACCAGGACCAGGATCCGTGGCTTGCCCAGAACTGCAAGCCTAAGCGCTGTGCCCCTCACATCCTGGCTCGGGCCCCTGGGGTGACAAGGGGGCAGAACAAACAGGAGCCCAGGAGCACTGCCTTCCTTGACCCCCACGCTCCCCACCTCGCTGCTCTGCACCTGGTGATATGTATGGGGGGGATGGCACAAGCCTGGCCCCAGGACCTGGACTTGGCCCAGTCTCTACCCCAGCCCCAGCCCTGCTCCCACACAGCCCAAAACCCTCAAAGAGCCTGATTGTGCCAGGGAAGTGTCTGAGTGGCAGCAACTCGATGAATACATGAAAGGAAGCTTTGTTCAGGTCCACAGGAGTGGAGGCTGGGGGGTTCAAGGGCAGGAGGGCTGCCTGGAAGTGAAGGCAGCACCAAGCCTTTGGGCCAGGATCCATGGCCTCATGACACCAACGTGGGTCCTCGGAGGGGTCAGCCTTCAAAGCCCTGCTGATGTAGAGCAAGGCAGGGGGCTACCCCTAAAAAGGCCCAACCAAGGGAGCAAGTGCCACATTCCTAAATGTGTCTTTTTGCTTCCTTATGAATCCAAGGAGATGGGGGAGGCAAATTAAAGCCAGATGGGTCAGGAACAGGCAGAAAGAATTTCAGGCAGGGGAAACAGGCCAAGCAAGGGTGAGAAAGCCGACTGTATGGTGGTGGTACAGAGACCTAAGCGGAGAAGATTGGGAAGATGGGCAAGGTCATGAGTGATGGAGAAGGGGAGGTGCTGCGGCACCCCAAGGATACACCAAGCCCCTGAACATCAGTCTCCAGTGCTGCTGCTCCTCCCTAGGAGCAGGGCCAGTGTCCCCAAAGCCACCTATCCTCTAGCACCCCCCACTTCCTGACTCCCCTGCCAGCCCAGCCCCCTCTGCTTCCCATCTGATGTCTAAAAGGAGCAAGTCTGGCACCTGGCACCGTGTCTCCCCACTCCCCAGCTTGCCGCATTAGTGGCTGACTTAGTGGCTGACTAAGTGGCAGCTAAAAGCTCCCAGAATAACTACTGGGAGTTCAGGCAGAGGAGGGGGCTAGGGGAACGCGGGTGGGCGTGGCCCCAGAGGCAGCTGGCTACAAAACCCCTCCCCCACCCCCATGTGATTCCAATCCTTACTCCTGCTGGACCAAGGAAGAGCACACTCAGGCTGCCCTGTGCCCAGCAGGTCTCCATGGCCTGAGTCACCACTCTTCTCACAGTGTCAGGACTGGCAAGGCCCAGGCCAAGTCCCAGCAACGATGAGAATCAGGAAGATGGCTGCATGTGGGAGGCAGTCTCCGTCAGTCACAGCCCCCAAGTCCGGAAGTCCCAGGGCTCCGATACTGTTGGAACCAATGGGAGCTGATTCCTCACATGCTCCCCACCCTCCCACGACTGTCCCATTGGCCAACTGGTCCAGGTCGGTCCAGACTTCTGTAGGGAGGGTTCTCTTAAAGCAGGCCTGCCAGGTGGAACTCTGTTCCCTCTCTCACACCCTTTGCGTGCTGTCACCATGTAGTCTATGCTATCCCCATATCCTCATTGCCTGTGAAAGACAGCAGCCCAAAGGCAGGGTGAGGTGGGGTGGGATCAGGAATGAGACCGGGTGTTGTCCCAAAAGGGAACAACAAGGGACAGGCTCCACGGTCTGGTCTGTGCAGGAACAGACTTTCAACCTGACCCACTGACCCAACAGTCCTTGAATGCTAACCTCAAGGAGTCCGTGGAAAGTCAGCAGGGAGGCTGGCAGGAATTCAGACACCCAGCAGGAGTCAGGCTAGCCTTTACCTTGGAACCCAGCCACATCTGGCAGCTCCCGCGCCCCACCCTCACCCACCTCACACCCTTGCCTAACACACAGCGGCAGAGAGCCCAGTAATCAGCCTGCACCTCTCCGCCTTTTTGAACCCACACCCCATGGGTCAAAGGGGAAGGGAGGGGATCTGAACAGCCATTGAGCTCAGGGTGCATAGAGGCCACAGAGGATGTGTCACTGGTCCAAGGCACACAGCAAAGAAGGCAGGGGCAGAGACAGGCCACAGCTCAGGGTTTCTGGTACTTAACACCCAGCTGCAGCCCCCTGGGACCACGCCCTGGACTTTCTCCAGAG
>PVJD01012456.1:0-39621 GCA_004026545.1 Mormoops blainvillei | reverse complement strand
ATTATATAGGTTTCAGGTGTACAATTCTATAATACATCATCTGTATATTGTATTGTATGTTTACCACCCAAAGTCAATTCTCCTTCCATTACCATTTATCTGCCCTTTATCCTCTTTTACACCTGTCCACCCCCTTTCCCTCTTGTAATCACTATAGTGTTGTCTGTATTTATGAGGTGTTTTTTTCTTAATCCCTCCACCTTCTTCACCAAGCCCGACAACCCCTCTACCCACTGACAGCTGTCAGTCTGTTCTCTGTATCTACAAGTGTGTTTCTATTTTGTTTGTTAGCTTATATTCCACATATAAGTGAATCATATGGTGCTTGTCTTTCTCTGACTGGCTTATTTCACTTAGCATAATGCTCTCTAGGTCCATCCATGCTGTCGTAAAGGATAAAATTTCCTTTTTTTAAAAGACCAAGTAGTATTCCATTGTGTAAGTGTACCATAGTTGTTTTATCTACTCATCTACTGATGGATACTTGGGCTGCTTCCAAATCTTGTCTATTGTAAATAATGAATTAATGAACATAAAGAAACATATATTCTTTCAAAGCAGTGTTTCAGGTTTCTTCAGATATATTCCCAGAAGTAGGATCACTGGGTCAAAAGCCAGATTCATTTTTAATTTTTTCAGGTAACTCCATACTGCTTTCCACACTGGCTGCACCAATCTACATTCCCACCAACAGTGCTCAAGGTTTCCCTTTTCCCCACATCTTTGCCAGTACTTGTTGTTTGTTGATTTATTGATCATAACCATTCTGACAGGTGTAAGGTGATATCTCATTGTGGTTTTAATTTGCATCTCTCTGATGATTAATGATGTTGAGCATCTTTTCATATGTCTGTTGGCCATCTGTGTGTCCTCTTTGGAGAAGTCTGTATTTAGGTTATTTGACCATTCTTTAATTGGATTGTTTGACTTTTGGTGTTCAATTGTTATGAGTTTTTAAATAAATTTTAGATACTAACCCCTTATCAGATATATCATTGACAAATACATTCTTCCATTCAGTGGTTGTCTTCACATTTTTTTTATTTCTATTGTTTATTCTATCAGAATTGTCCCAATTTTTTTGCTTTTGCCCTCGTCCACCCAGTCACCCTTTCCCCCACAGTCAATCCCCTCTCCGTTGTCCATGTCCATGTGTCATTCATACATGTTCTTTGACTAATCCCTTCCCCTTCCTTCCTTCATTCCCCCATCCCTGCTCTCCTCCTAGGGCTGTCAGTCTGTTCCATGGTTCCATGTCTCTGGTTATATTTTTCTCATTAGTTTATTTTGTTCATTAGATTCCAGTTAAAAGTGAGGTCATATGGCATTTGTCTTTTACCAACAGGCTTATTTCACTTAGCATAATATTCTCCAGTTACATCCATGCTGTCACAAAAGGTAGGAATTCCTTCTTTTTTCTGCTGTATAGTATTCCATTGTGCAAATGTACCACAGTCTTTTAATCCACTCATCTACTGATGGACACCTGGGCTGCTTGCAATAATTGGCTATTGTAAATTGTGTTACTGTGACCATAGGGGTACATAAGTTCTTTTGAATTGGTATTTCAGGATTCTTAAGGTAAATTCCCAGCAGTGGAATCCCTGGGTCATAAGCCAGTTCCATTTTTAATTTTTTGAGGAAATTTCATACCGTTTTCCACAGTGGCTGCACCAGTCTGCATTCCCACCAATAGTGCACTAGGGTTCCCTTTTTTCCAGTCCTCACCAGCACTTGTTTGTTGATTTATTAATGATGGCCATTCTGACAGGTGTGAGGTGATATATCATTGTGGTTTTAATTTGCATCTCTCTGATGGCTTGTGTTATTGAGCATCCCTTCATATGTTTATGGGCCATCTGTATGTCCTCCTTGGAGAAGTGTCTGTTCAGGTCCTTTGCCCATTTTTTAATTGGGTGGTTTGTTTTCCTGGTATTGAATCATATGAGTTCTTCATATATTTTGGAGACTAAACTCTTGTCCAATGGATCATTGGAAATATGATTTCCCATAGAGATGGTCCCCATTTCATTTTGATGATGTTTTCTTTAGCCATGCAGAAGCATTTTCATTTAATGTAGTCTCATTTATTTAGTTTTTCCTTTATGTTCCTTGACCTAGGAGATATATTGGCAAAAATATTACTACATGGAATGTCTGAAATTTTATTGACAATATTTTCTGCTAGGAGTTTTATGGTATCATGACTTATAATGAAGTCCCTTATCCATTTTCAGTTTATTCTGGTGTATGGTGTAAGTGGGTGGTCAAGTTTCTTTTTTTTTCATGTAACTGTCCACTTCTCCTAACACCATTTATTGAAGAGGCTGTCTTTACTCCATTGTATGCTCATGCCCCCTTTGTCAAATACTAATTGGCCATAGAGACATGGGTTTATTTCTGGGCTCTCTGCTCTGTTCCATTGCTCTATGTATCTGTTCTTTTGCCAGTACCAGACTGTTTTGATTACAGTGGCCTTCTTTAGTAGTATAGTTTAATATCAGGTATTGTTGGCAAATATATTTTCCTATGCGATTGGTTACCTTTTCATTTTGCTGATATTTCCTTTAAGCATACAGAAGCTTCTTAGTTTGATGAGGTCCCATTTGTTTATTCTTTACTTTATGTCCCTTGCTCTAGGGGACATATCAGTGAAAATATTGCTGCATGGAATATGTGAGATTTTTCTACCTATATTGTCCTCTATGACTTTTATGCTGTTGCAAATTATGTTTAAGTTTTTTATCCATCTTGAGTTTATTTTGTGTATGGTGTAAGTTGGTGGTTAAGTTTCTTTTCTTTCTTTTTTTTCCTTTTTTCCATGTAGCTGTCCAGATCTCCCAATACCGTTTGTTGAAGAGGCTGTCTTTACTCCATTGTATGCTCATGCCCCCTTTCTCAAATATTAATTGACCATAGAGATATAGGTTTCTTTCTGGGCTCTCTATTCTGTTCCATTGATCTCTGTGTCTGCTCTTATGCAAGTACCAGACTGTTTTGATTACAGAGGCCTTATAATATAGTTTCATGTCCGGTATTGTGATCCCTTCAACTTTGTACTTCTTTCTCAAAATTGCTGCAGCTATTTTGGGCTTGTTTATGGTTCCATATAAATTTTTGAAATGTTTTTCTACATCTGTGAAATATGTCACTGGTATTTTAATGGGGACAGTGTCGAATCTATATATTGCTTTGGGTAGTATGGACATTTTGATGATGTTAATTCTTCCAGTCCATGGACACAGTAAATGCTTCCACTTATCCGTGTCTTCCTTAATTTCTTTCTTCACTGTTGTGTACTTTTCTGAGTACATGTCTTTTACCTCCCGGGTTACATTTATTCATAGGTATTTTATTTTTCTTATTGCTATAGCAAGTGGGATTTTTTTCCCCTGACTTCTGATTCTGATATTTCATTGTTGGTATACAAAAATGTCTTCAATTTCTTCTTTTTTTGAAATATATTTTATTCATTATACTATTACAGTTGTCCCATTTTTTCTCCCCTTTATTCTCCTCCACCCTGTACCCCCTCACTCCCACCAGCACTCCCCCATTTAGTTCATGTCCATGGGTTGTACATGTAAGTTCTTTGGCTTCTCCATTTCCTGTACTATTCTTAACCTCCCCCTGTCTATTTTGTTCCTACCATTTATGTTTCTTATTCCCTGTACCTTTCCCCCATTCTCCCTCCTCCCACTCCCCACTGATAATCCTCCATGTGATCTCCATTTCTGTGATTCTGTTCCTGTTCTAATCGTCTGCTTAGTTTGTTTTTGTTTTTGTTTTTTTAGGTTCTGTTGTTGATAATTGTGAGTTTGTTGTCATTTTACAGTTCATAATTTTGATCTTTCTCTTAGATTAGTCCCTTTTATATTCATTTAATAAGGGCTTGGCGATGATGAATTCCTTTAACTTTATCTGGGAAGCACTTTGTTTGCCCTTCCATTCTAAATGATAGCTTTGCTGGATGGAGTAATCTTGGATGTAGGCCCTTGCCTATCATGACTTCGAATACTTCTTTCCAGCTTCTCCTTACCTTTAAGGTTTATTTTGAGAAATTAGCTGATAGTCTTAAGGGAACTCCTTTGTAGGGAACTCTCTCATTTTCTCTTGTTGCTTTCAAGATTCTCTCCTTATCTTTAATCTTGGGTAATTTAATGATGATGTGCCTTGGTGTATGCTTCCTTGGGTCCAACTTCTTTGGGACTCTCTCAGCTTCTTGGACTTCCTGGAAGTCTATTTCCCTTGCCAGATTGAGGAAGTTCTCCCTCATTATTTGTTCAAATAAGTTTTTAAAGTCTTGCTCTTCCCCTTCTCCTTCTGGCACCCCTATGATTTGCATGTTGGAACATTTAAAGTTGTACCAGAGGTTCCTCAGCCTCTCCTCATTTTTTTGAATTCTTGTTTCTTCATTCTGTTCTGGTTGAATGTTTATTTCTTCTTTCTGCTCCAAATCATTGATTTGAGTCCCAGTTTCCTTCCTTTCACTGTTGGTTCCCTGTATATATTTCTTTATGTCACTTTGCACAACCTTCACTTTTTCCTCCATTTTGTGACCATACTCCACCAATTCTGTGAGCATGCAGATTACCAGTGTTTTGAACCCTGCATCTGTTCAGTTGGCTATCTCTTCATCACTTAGTTCTAATTTTGGAGCTTTGATCTGTTCTTTTATTTGGGCCATTTTTTTTTTGTCTTGGCATGACTATTACGTTGTGAGGGATTTCTGAGTATTGACTTTGTATCCTGCTGTTTTACCAAATTCACTTATTAGGCCAAGTGTTTTTTGGTGGAGTTTATACGGTTTTCTATGTACACTATCATGTCATCTCCAAACAGTAACAGTTTTACTTCCTCCTTTCCAATTTGGTGCCTTTTATTTCTTTTCTTGTATGGTTGCTGTGGCTATGACTTGTAATACTATGTTGAATATAAAGGGTGAAAGCAGACATCCTTGTCTTGTTCCCGATCTTAGTGGGAAAGCTTTTATTTTTTGTCCATTGAGTATGATGTTGGCTGTAGGTTCTTTCACATATGGCCTTTATTATGTTGATATATGCCCCCTTTACTCCCACTTTGCTGAGTGTTTTTTATCATAAATGGGTGCGTACCTTAGCAAATGCTTTTTCCACACCTATTGATATGATCATGTGGTTTTTGTCTTTCCTTTTGTTGACGTGATGTATTACATTTATTGATTTGTGACTATTGTACTATCCTTGCATCCCTGTGAAGAATTCAACTTGATCATGGTGTATAATCTTTTTAATGCACTGCTGTATGTGGTTTGCCAATATTTTATTGAGGATTTTAGTGTCTGTGTTCATCAGCGATGTTGACCTGTAATTTTCTTTCTTTGTTGTGTCTTTATCTGGTTTTGGGATTAGGATGATGCTTGCTTCATAAAAACAGAAGAAGGAGTCTTCCTTCTTCTTGGATTTTTGGAAATAATCTGAGTAGGACAGGTGTTAGCTCTTCCTTAAATGTTTTGTAAAATTCTCCTGTGAAACCATCTGGCCAAGGGCATTTGTGTGTCTGGAGTTTTTTTTATTACTGCTTCAATTTCACCAGCTGTTATCGGTCTGTTCAGGCTTTCTGCTTCATCTTCATTCAGTTTTGGAAGATTATAGTTTTGTAGAAATTTGTCCATTTCACCCAGGTTTTCAAATTTCTTGGCATAGAGTTGTTCATAGTAATTTCTTACAATCCTTTATATTTCCAAGGCATCAGTTGTAATTTCTCCTCTTTCATTTCTGATTTTATTTATTTGCATCCTCTCCCTTTTTCCTTGATGAGTCTGCTTAAAGGCTTGTCGATTTTCTTTATCTTTTCAAAGAGCCAGCTCCTGGATTTTTTGATCCTTTGAATTGTTCTTTTAGACTCTTTGTCATTGAATTCTGCTCTGATCTTGATTATTTCCCTCCTTCTGCCCCCTCTGGGCTTGGTTTGTTGTTGTGTCTCCAGTTCTTGTAGACATAGGGTTCGGTTGTTTACTTGAAATGTTTCTATCTTTTTTAGGTAGGCCTGTATTCCTATGTACTTTCCTCTCAGGACTGCCTTTGCTGTTTCCCATAGGTTTGGACTGTTGTATGTTCATTTTCATTTGTTTCTGGAAGCTTTTTGATTTGTTCTTTGATCTCATTATTGACCCATTCATTGTTTAATAGCATGCTGTTGAGTCTCCATGAGTTTAAATGTTTTTGAGTTTTTTCCTTGCAATTGGTTTCTAGTTTTAAGCCTTTGTGGTCTGAGAAAATGCTTGATATGATTTCAGTTTTCTTGAATTTGTTGAGGTTGTTTTGTGTCCTATAATGTGGTTTATCTTTGAAAATGTTCCATATGCATTTGAAAAGAATGTGTATTTTGCTTCTTTGGGTTGAAAAGTTCTATATATATATATCAGTTAAGTCCATTTGATCTAATGCATCATTCAGTTCCAAAATATCCTTTTTGATTTTTTGTTTGGATGATCCATCCATTGTTGACAGTGGGGTATGAAAACCCCCTACTGTAAGTGCATTGCTGTCTATAACTTTTTTGTATTCCTCCAGGATTTTACTTATATATTTGGATGCTCTTATGTTGGGTGCATATAGGTTTACAATGCTTATGTCTTCTTGATGGATTCTGCCTTTGAGTATTATGAAGTATCCTTCTGAGTCTCTTTTGATGGCCTTTGATTTGAAGTCTATTTTGTCTGATATAAGTATTGGTACCCCGGCTTTTTTTTCCTGTCCATTTGCTTAGAATATTTTTTTCCAACCCTTTTCTTTCAGCCTATGTAGGTCTTTTGTTCTGAGGTGGGTCTTTTGTGGGCAGCATGTGTGGGGGTCATGTTTTCTTATCCATTCAGCTACTCTAAGTCCTTTAATTGGAGCATTTAATCCATTTACATTTAAAGTTATTATTGATAGGTACTTCTTCATTTTCTCCCTTTGTACTTGTGTTCCTTCCTTTCTCACTCTTTTTCTTCACCTTCTTAAAGCAGCCCCTTTAGCATATCTTACAATACTGGTTTGACAGATGTGTATTCTTTTAGCCTTCTTTTGTCTTGGGGACTCCTTATTTCACGTTCCATTTCAGTTGAGAGACTTGCTGAGTAGAGTAGTCTTGGTGTAGGCCTTTGCTTTTCATTACTCAGATTATTTCTTGCCATTCCCTTCTGGCTTATAATGTTTCTGTGGAGAAGTCAGCACTAACCTTATTGGGGCTCCCTTGTATATTACTTACTGTTTCTAACTTGCTGCCTTTAAGATCCTCTCTTTGTCTTTGATATCTACCATTTTAATTATGATGTGTCTTGGAGTGGGTCTCTTTGGGTTCCTCTTGTTTGGGACCCTCTGTGCTTCCTGGACTTGTGTGACTTTATCTCTCCTCAAAATAAGGAAGTTTTCCATCATTACTTTTTCCAGCAGGTTTTCTATCCCTTGCTCCTCCTCTTCTTCTTCTGGAATAATATATGGATATTATTGTTTCATGTTGTTCTGCATTTCCCTTATCCCCGCTTTGTTCTTTTTGAGCCGTTTTTCATTTTCTTGCTCTTTCTGGGAGTTTTTTTTTTTCTACCATGTCCTCCAGCTTGCTGATTTGATCTTCTGCTTCATCTAGCCTGCTTTTGATTCCTTCTACTCTGTTCTTCAATTCAGAAATTGTAATCTTCATTTCCCCTTGGTTCTTGTTGATAGTTTCTATGTCCTTTCTCATGCTGATATAGTCATAGTTTCCTTGCAGTTTTTGGTAATTCTCACTGAGCTCACTGAGTTCATTGAGTTTTACCATTCTTTTGAACTCAGTACCTGATAGTTTACTTGCCTGTATTTCATTTAGTAGTCTTTCTGGAGATTCCTCTTTTCCTTTAAATTGGGGGTTGTTTGTTTGTATTCCCATTTTTTGGCTGCCAGAGAAAAACCACAAAGCCCAGGAAACAAACCCACAACCACAAACATAACTGCCCCCTGCAATCCCACTATCAACAGCAAATGAACCAGTATTAATAAGGCTGTAAAGAGATTAAGCCTATTATAAGAAAGGGGAGAAATAAACTATAGTATAAAATCTAGTGTCTTAATATGCACCAAATTGATGGACAAGAAATGAATGTTAAAAAGCTATGTAGTAAAAAATATCAGAAATCATGGAGAAGACCACAGTGGATTTCATCTTGGTAGCCTCTAGTATTTACCACTCCTTTTTCTTTATGGATCCACCTCTGGCGATGTCAGATGTTGACCCCATTTGACCTTAGGCAGTGTGTTTGAGACTTCTAGGAATCTACTGTCTGTGGCTTTCTCCTTCAGTTGTTAATCTAGTCATTCTGGCTCAGCAATCAGGCTTAAGCACCATAGGTTAGGGGAAGAATCCCTCCTGTGAGCAGGGCTAATATTTCTTAGGCTGCTGCTGCTCATAGGGAAGTAGTCTGTGTGAGCTCAGTGGCTGCTACCTTATGGGGGATGACTCAGCACTGGAACCCCGAGGGCTACTCTCTCAGTTCTCTTACCAAAGTCTCCTTCCCCAGTCTCTCCTCAAGTGTCTCTAGTGCACTCTGCATGCCCCCCTTTGCAGGGATCTACTCTCTGTGGCTGCCACTCTGTACTCAACAGTCAGGCTTAAGCATCACAGGACCAGGGCAGAGTTCCTCCTAGGGGTGGGGCTATTGTTTCTTCTCAGGTTGCCACTGTTCAGGGGAGTGGTCTGCCCGAACACTATGGCTGCTGCCACCTGGAGGATAACTGTGCACCAGGATCCCGGTGGCTTCTTTCTCAGTTGTCTCCCTAAAACCTCCATCCCCAGTCTCTCCTCAAGTGTCTCCAGCCCACTCTGCCCCCCACCTTATCCATAGCCTAGGGTAAGTGGCTATAAGTAAAAATTTATGAGTTGACCCTTTAATTGGCTTTTTCAGTCTCCAGTCATCCATCTCTGGGAGAGAGCAGCCCTGATGCTTTCACAGCTGGCTGTTATCTGTGTACTTTTTGGGCTCTGGTGCTATAGGCTGGGGATCACTGCTTATGATTTAGACCCTGCTCTTCTCAGGGGGATCCAATTGGCCGCTTAAATATCCCTCTGGCACTGCCTCCTGAGGGTGCCCAGCCAACCTTCTCATGTCTCCACCGCACTCCTTACCAGTCAGGTTGTGCTGTAGCTGATTCTTCTGTCTGCCTGAGGTTATAAGGCTTCTCTCTTGCTATTGTACAGTTGTTTGTTCCAGGTGATTTCTCCAAAATTTAGTTGTATTTCCATATTGGTCCTGGGAGGAGGTCCATGTGATTTCCATTCACTCCTCTTCCATCTTGCCCTCACTTCATCTTTTCTCTCATTTGAGCCATATTTCTTTGTCTCATCACAGCTGTTAAGTTGTAAAGGGGTATTCACTAGGGTAGGGCAATGCACCTCCCTGTATTGTTTGACCGTCTGTGGGCATGTGGTCAGAGAGGGATCTATACTGATTGATCGGCTCTCACCCCACTTTCCATCACTTCCCTCGCTTCCCACAAGCAGATTGTGCCCTTTCAGGTGATGATTCCCAGATGGGTGGGCTTGTGTATGTTCTAAGATCCCATGGGCCTCTCCAGCAGACTTTCCTGTGAGACTGGGAGTTTCTCCCATGGCTGAAATCCCCACAGATTTTTACAACCAAGGGTTTTGAGTTTTTAGTTTCCCATTCCAAACCCTGGGTTTCAAGGTCTGTCTCACTCCCCCATTGTTCCCTCTCGCTTATCCGCACACGAATGTGAGATTGCCCACCCCAGTGTGTCAGCCGCTGCCTTGCTGCGCATCCTCTCTGCCCCCAGCTCTGCCCCTCCTACTAGTCACGGTGAATGTTTCTTTACCTCCTTGGTTGTTGGGCTTCCATGACGTTTGATTTTCTGGAAGTTCTGGTTGTCTTTTGTTTTTAAATTGGTTGTTATCCTTCTTTTGGTTGTGTGAAGAAGCGAAGCATCTCTGCCTATACCTCCATCTTGGCCACATCTCCCTCTCCCTTTTTCCCTTGATCAGTCTGGTTAAAGGTTTGTCAATTTTGTTTATTTTTGCAAAGAACCAGCTTCTGGATTCATTGATTCTTTGATTTTTTTTTAAGTCTCTATATTATTTAATTCTGCTCTGATCTTGATTAAATCCTCCCTTCTACTCACTCTGGGATTTATTTCTCTTTGTTCCTCTAGTTCTTTTAGATGTAAGGTTAGGTTGTTAATGTGAGATTTTTCTCTCTTTTCTATCTTCTTAAGGTACACCTGTATCACTACGAACTTCCCTTTCAGGACTGCCTTTGCTGTGTCCCATAGGTTTTTGGGTTGTTTTGTGTTCATTTTCATTTGTTTCCAGATACTTTTTTATTTATTTCTTTATATCATTTTTAATCCATTCATTATTTAATAACATGCTATTCACTCTCCATGTATTTGCTTATTTTTGAGTTTTTTTCCTTGAGGTAGGTTTCCAGTTTTAAGCCATTGTGATCTGAGAAGATGCTTGATGTGATTTCAATTTTCTTGCATATGTTAAGGCATGTTTTGTCTCCTACCATGTGGCCTATCTTTGAAAATGATCTATGTGCATTTGAGAAGAATATATACTTTGTTTCTTTGTGGTGAAATATTCTGTAAATATCAGTTACAATCTAGAGTGTTGTTCGATGCCACCTTTTCCTTGTTGATTCTTTGTTTGGAAGTCTATCCATTATTGACAGTGGAGTGTTAAAATCCCCTATGATGAGTGCATTGTTCTGTTGATCTCCTTCTTTGAGTCCTCCAAGAGTTTCCTTATATATTTAGGTGTTACTATGTTAGGTGCATATATGTCTATAAGGGTTATATCCTCTTGTTGGAAAACTCCCTTAAGTATTATATACTGACCTTCTTTGTCTCTTCATTATACCCTTTGTTTCGAAGTCTGTTTTATCTGATGTAAGTATTGCTACCACAGCTTTTCTTTTCATGTCAATTTGCTTGGAATATTTTTTTTCCATTCCTTCACTTTCATCCTGTGCAGATCTTTTGTTCTGAGTTGGGTCTCTTGTAGACAGCATATATGCAGATCATGTTTTGTTTTGTTTTGTTTTTTATCCACTCAGCTACCCTAAACCTTTTGATTGGAGCATTGAATCCATTTACATTTAAGGTGATTATTGATAGGTACTTGTTCATTGTCATTTTTCCCTTTGTACCTTTCTTCCTCCTTCTCTCTCTTTCTCCTTCTTCTGAAAGAGAGACTGCTTTAGTCCCTTTAGCATCTCTTGCAATGCTAGTTTGGTGGAAATGTACCCTTTAACCTTTTTTTTTTTTTTTTTTTTGGTCTGTGAAGCTCTTTATTTTGCCTTCCATTTTAAATGAGAGCCTTGCTAGATAGACTAACCTTGGTTGCAGGTCTTTGATTTTTATTACTTGGGACATTTGGTGCCATTCCTTTCAGGCTTGTAGTGCTTCTGTTGTGAAATCAGCTGCTAGCCTTATCAGAGCTCCATTGTATATCACTAACTGCTTCTCCCTTGATGCCTTTAAGATTCTCCCGTTGTCTTTAAATTTTGCCATTTTTATTGTGATGTGTATTGGAGTGGGCCTCTTTGTGTTCATCTTAATTGGGACCCTCTGTGCTTCCTGAACTTGTGTGACTTTTCCCTTCACCAAGTTAGGGAAGTTTTCTGTCATTATTTTTGCAAATTCGTTTTCTATCCCTTGCTCCTTTTCTTCTCCTTCTGGATATTTTTATGATGCAAACGTTGTTACATTTCATGTTGTCCTGAAGCTCCCTGAAACTATCCTAGTTCTTTTTGAGTCTGTCTTTTTTTGTTTGTTTGTTTTGGTTGTTCTAAGCAGGGTTTTTTTCTACCTTATCTTCCAGCTCACTCTTTCCGTCCCCTGCTTCATCTAGCCTACTTTTAATTTCATCTAGTATATACTTCATTTCAGATATTGTCTTCTTCATTTCTTCTTTATTCTTATTAGTTTGTATGCCCTTTTTCATGCTGATGCAGTTCCCACTAAGTTCTTTGTAGCTCCCATAAAGTTCCTTGTAGTTCTCACTGAACTCCTTGAGCATCCTTATAACCATTATTTTGAACTCTATGTCTGATAGATTGCATGCCTCGATTTCATTTAGCTCTTTTCCTGGGGAATTCCTCCTTTCCTTTCAATTGGGGGTTGTTTCTTTGTCTCCCCATTTTAGGTGACACTCTTTTTGTTTGTTTTTTCCTATTTAATTGCTCTACTTTTACCCCCTGTCTTTGTGGGGTAGCCTTCTGTTGTAGTTCTGTGGGACTCAGTGATGCAGTCTCTTTGATCTCCTGAGCCAGATGCTCTAGGAATGCCCTTTATTCAGTTTATGTGGGCTCTCTTGTTATACTTGGGTTTTGATTGTTTGTCGCTCATTTGTTGGTGGGTTCTCCCATCCAGCTGGCTGACTGAGAGGGGGGGAGTCACAACCCCCACCACATTTTGTATGCAGTTGTACAGGTGCTGGCAGAACAAAGCAAAACTACCCAGAAAACCAAACCCATGCCAGCAAAAATAACCCCCTACCACATCACCAATATCAAAACAAATGAGCAAAGATTAATAAAGGCAGAATGAGATTAAGAATATTATAAGATAGGAAAAATAATATGAGATGACTACTAGAAAGAAAAATTATTTTGAGAGGGAAGAGGGGGAAAAATAAGAGTAAGAAATAGAAACAAGGCAAAGAAAAGGAGAAAATAAAATTTAAAATGTAAGTTAAAAAAAAGAGAAGGGAGATGGCAAAATTGAGTAAGAAAATGGCAGAGTATAATATGAGCTTTGAAATAAAATTTTTAAAAAGTAAAACAATAGGAACAAAATTGAAGAAAAACCCCAACAGTGTCAATAACAATGACAAATGAGCAAAGATTAATAAAGGTAGAAAGAGAAAAAGAATATTATAAGAAAAAGAAAAGAGAATATGAGATGTCTACAGTAAAGAAAAATAATTTTGAGAAGATAAAAGGAGGAGAAACAATAAGAATAAGGATTAGAATCCAGGCTAAGAAAAGGAAAAAGTAAAAATTCCAATTCAAATAAACAAGGGCAGGCGGAAGACAAAAATGGAGTAAGATGGGGGAGGCATAACCTGTAAGATTTGAAATTTTAAAAAAATAGTGAACCAATAGGAATAAAATCAAAGAAAAACAGCAATAACCACGATATCCACACCAAACAAACAATGATTAATAAAGACAGAAAGAAAAATAAGAATATTACAAGCAAAGGAAAAAAAGTGTGAGCTGAGTAAAGGAAAGAAAAATGGTTTTGAGAGGATAGAGGGAGGAGAAATAGAGTAAGGAATAGGAGCAAGGCATAGAAAGA
This sequence comes from Mormoops blainvillei, assembly GCA_004026545.1. Lineage (NCBI taxonomy): Eukaryota > Metazoa > Chordata > Mammalia > Chiroptera > Mormoopidae > Mormoops > Mormoops blainvillei. The sequence goes on along the minus strand of PVJD01012456.1, from coordinate 26,302 downwards.
GGGAAAAGAAAAATTTAAATGAAAATAAGAAAGGGAAGGAAGAAGGCAAAATGAAGTAAGAAAAAGGAAGAGTACAATGTGAGATTAGAAATAAAAATAAAATTAAAAAAATATAAAAATATAAATAAAAAGAATAAAAATAAAAAACAAAAAATAACGAATCAGTTGGAAGACAAGAAAAAACGTTAAAAGTTTGCAAGAGAAAAAATAATGTAAATACTGAAGAAGAATGTGGTGGAATTCATCTCAGCAGCATTTGGTGTTAGACTTCTGTCTTCTTCTGGATCCGCCTCTGGCTTTTTATCAGCTCAAGGTCCAGTGGTGGGTTATCCAACTTCTGACAGTACTGTATGTACACCTTCACCTGCCTCTAGAGGGGCCTTCTCTTGCAATTGGGAGAGTGGGACCCCTGAATCTCCCCTTGTAGGCGATGTTCAGTCTTCTGTGAAAATTGTGGGTGCATTCCCCCCACCCCTGTGCCTCCCGTCTTGGCCTGTCTCAGTTTATTTCTAATAATGTATAGTTTCTGATGAACTAGCTGTCCATTTTAAGGGAGGGGTCAATCTGTGTAATAGGACCAGTTCTTTCTCGCTTGGTGCTCTTGGCAACTCTCTGTGAGAGCTGAGGCTAGGTGGGGCCCTGATTCCCCCTTGCTGGCCTCAGTGAAATAGGACCCTGGGAACCAGTGTATTTTGTCTCCCTGAGAGAAGTTCCAAATAAGCCCTTTAGGTGGTCCTCTTCCTATTTTTCTCTTGCAAAAATGCATGCTGCAGGGGGCTCTTGAGTATGGCCCGATTGTTTTGTGGTGCTTGAAATCCTGCAGGAAGTGCAGGCTAGGTACGTCTTTCTCTTCCTGGAGGTCTGAACTCTGCCAGGGAAAGGGGTTCTGCTTGGCTGTAAATAATCTCAGGTGCTCAACTTTTGCCTAATTCCCAACCCACTGCCCTTGTAGCAGACACAGTCTCAAACTCTCCATTTTGCATAGCTCCCAGCTTGCTAGCTACACTGGGATGAGTCCCAGAAATCCCTTTGCTGTGCAACTTTCTGATCTCCCTGCCTGTCTTTATTCAGTGGGAGCAAACCGTACTTTCAATTTTGTTCCTTTGCTGACAGGGCAGCTACACACAGGGTCCCTGCCCAGCACACTTCAGCTCCCCTTTCAAAAGGTCTTTCTGTGGCACCCCCACTGCAATACAGAGTCACTGTCCAGTTCTCCATGCATACCACCGCTCCAAAACCCCAAAAGTCTCTCACAGTCATGGCTGTCAGCAACCTGCCTCCATCTGACCCAGGTGTAGCCCCTGATCATTTTGGGAGATAGAGTCCCTCTCTGTGTGACACTGTCCTGGTTGGCTTTTGGCACTGCAACTATGGATGTGCTGCTGGCTGTGTGTGTGTAGCCTGTATCTCCCTGACTCTGTATATCCTCCCAAGTCCTTCCCAGCCGGGGTTTGGGGTTCCTTGTGTGGGACTGGGGTCCCCTGCCCTGGGAGGGGTGGAAGCCACAGAACTGCAATTTCTGACTAGTCTCTCCAGTGCTGCAGGCACCATGGATGGGGTATTTCCCCTTCAACTTATAAAATCTTCTTACTGCCCATTGTGAAGCATCTTCTGCACTCCTTGGCTTCAAAACTTCATATCAGCTAACATTCCGTTGATTGTTCAGGTTATTTGTTGGAAGATCAGCCGAGAATCTGACTTGGGGACAAGGGCAAGTGGACTCAGCTTCCATCTACTCAGCCGCCATCTTATCCCCTTCCTTTCATTTTATTGATGGTCTGCTCTGCTGTGCAAAGAATTTTTAGTTTGATGTAGTCCTCTTTGTTTATTTTTTTCTTTTGTTTCCCAGTCCTGAGGAGCTATATCAGAAAAAAAAAATTGCTACAAGAGATGTCCAAGATTTAGCTGGTTATGTTTCTTTCTAAGATTTTTATTGTTTTGAGTCTAACATTTAAGTCTTTAATCCATTTTGAATTTATTCTTGTGTGTGGTGTAGGAAGGTGGTCTAGTTTCATCTTTCTTCATGTATGTCCAATTTTCCCAACACCAATTATTAAATAAAGTCTCTTTAGCCCATTGTATGTGCTTGTTTCCTCTGTTGAACATTAATTGACTATAAAGGTGTGGGTTTATTCTGTTCTATTGATCAATGTGTATGCTTTTATGCCAGTACCATACTGTTGATTACTATGGCTTTGTAGGATAGTTTCATATCAGGTAGCATGATTCCTCCAACTTTGTTCTTCTTTCTCAAGATCACTGTTGCTATTCAGGATGCTTTGTGGTTCCATATAAATTTTTGGAATATTCGTTCTAGTTCTATGAAGTAAGCCATTAGCATCTGGATAGGAATTTCATTGAATCTGTAGATTGCTTTGGGTGTTATGGACATTTTAATGATGTTCATTCTTATCCATGAACAAGCTTAATGCTTCCACTTAATAGGATCTTCTTTAATTTCCTCATTAAGTGTGTTATAATTTTCTGAGCTCAGGCCTATTACCTCCTTCATTAAATTTATTCCCAAGTATTTTTTTGATGCAATTGTAAATGGAATTGTTTTCTTAGTTTTTCTTTATTATAATTCATTATTTGTGTTTAAAATGCAACCGATTTCTGGGTATTTATTTTGTATCCTGCTACTTTACTGAATTCATTTATCAGTTCTAGTAGTTTTTTGATGGAACTTTTAGGGTTCTCTATATACAGTATCATATCTGCAAATAATGACAGTTTTACTTCTCCATTTCCAATTTGGATACTTTTTATTTCTTCTTCTTGTCTGATTGCTGTGGCTAGGACTTCCAGCCACAGCAATCAATAGGACTGTGTTGAACAGGACTGGTGAAAATGGACATCCCTGTCTTGTTCCTAATCCTAAGGGAAATGCTTGTATTTTTTGCCCACTGAGTATGATGTTAGCTCTGGGTTTGTCATGAATGGCATTTATTATGTTGAGGTATGTTCCCTCTATTCTCACTTTACTGAGAGTTTTTATCATAAATAGGTACTGAATTTTTATCAAATGCTTTTTCTTCATATATTGATATGATCATGTGGTTTTTATCCTTCATTTTGTTTATGTGATGTATTACATTTATTGATTTGTGAATGTTGTACCAACCTTGCATTCCTGGAATAAACCCTACTTGCTCATGGTGTATGATCTTTTTGATGCATTGCTGTATTAGGTTTGTTAATATTTTGTTGAGTATTTTAGCACCTATGCTCATCAGGGATATTAGCCTATAATTTATCTTCTTTGTAATGTCTTTACCTGGTTTTGGAATTAGGATAATGCTGGCCTTGTAAAATGAGGTTGGGGAGGTCTTCCCTCCTTTTTAAATTTTTTGGAATGGTTTGAGAAGGATAGGTGGTGGTTGTTCTTTGAATGTTTGATAAAGTTCACCTGTGAAACCATCTGGTCCAGGACTTTTGTTTGTTGGAAATTTTATTATTACTGCTGCAATTTTGTTAGTTACAATCTGTATATTCAGATTCTCTGATTCTTCCTGATTTAGTTTTGGAAGATTATATGTTTTTAGGAATTTATTCATTTTATCCATATTGTCCAATTTGTTTTCATGTAGTTGGTTTATTTCCTTAAAATTCTTTGTATTTCTTTAGTGTCAATTGTTACTTCTCTTCTTTCAGTTCTGATTTTATTTATTTGGGTTCTCTCTCTCTCTCTCTCTCTCTCTAGTTAAAAGTTTGTCAATCTTATTTATCTTTTCAAAGAAGCAACTCTTGACCTCCATGTCTTTGTGTGTGTTTTTAGTTTTGTTTTTTTTTTTCTTGTGATTGATTTCAAGTTTTATACTATTTTGGTCGGGGAAGATGCTTCATATGATTTCAATCTTCCTAAATTTATTAAAACTTCTTTTGTGATGTAATATGTGATCTATCCTAGAATGTGTTCCATGTGTGCTTGAAAATAATGTACATTCTGCTGCTTAGGGGTGAAATGCTCTGAAGATATCAATTAAATCCATCTGATCTAGTGTGTCATCTAAGACTGCTGTTTCCTTGTTGATATTCTGTCTGGAAGATATATCATTTGATGTCAATGTGGTGTTAAAATCCCCTACTATGACTGTATTACTCTCAGTCTCTTCCTTTATGTTTATCAAGATTTGCCTTACATATTTAAGGGCTCCTATGTTGGGTGCATAAATGTTTACAAGGGTTTATTCTCTTGTTGGATTGCTTTCTTTATCATTGTGTAGTGTCCTTCTTTGTCTCTTACTATACATAGCCTTTCTTTTAAAGTCTATTTTGTCTGATGTAATTATTGCTACCCCAGCTTTTTTTCATTTCCATTTTCATGAAATATCTTTTTCCATCCCTTTACTTTCAGTCTATGTGTATCTTTTGATCTGAGATGGGTCTCTTTTAGACAGCATATATATGGGTCTTGTTTTCTTATCCATTCAACTACCCTCTGTCTTTTGATTGGAGCATTTAAGCCATTTACATTTAAAGTGATTATAAATAGGTGCATACTAATTGCCATTTTATTCTTTCAACTATGTTCCTCTTTTTTTTGTTTCTTCTTCTTAACACAGCTCCATTAACATTTCTTGTAATACTGGTTTGGTGGTAACAAAGTCTTTTAGTGTTTTTTTTTCTTTATTTCTCCTTCAATTTTAAATGACCACGTTGCTGGGAAAAGTAGTGTTTGTTGTAGGTCCTTGTTTTTCATGATTTCAAATATTTCATGCCAATCTCTTCTGGCCTAAAATGTTTTTGTTGAGAAATTAACTGACAATCTTATGAGAGCTCCCTGTAGGTAACTAAGTATCTTTCTCTCATGGCTTTTATGATTCTCTTTTCCTTTTTTAAAATTTTTTCTTTGTCTTTAATCTTCGCCATTTTAAATAGGATGTGTCTTGGTGTGTACCTGCTTGAGTCCATCTTGTTTGGGATTCTCTGTGCTTCCTGGACTGTGTGTCTTTTTCCTTCACCAAATTTTCAATTTTTATTTCTTCAAATAGGTTCTCTATCCTTTGCTCTCTCTCTACTTCTGGTACCCCTATGATACAGATATTATGCTTCATGTTGTGCTAAAGGTACCTTAAACTATTCTCGTTTTTTGAAGTTTTTATTTTCTTCTTGCTGCTTTGATTGGGTGTTTTTTTAACCTTGTCTTCTTGTTGGTTTGATCATATGCCCCATCCAACATACTATTTATTTCTTTCAGTGTATACTTCATTTCAGATATTGTATTCTTCATTTATGACTGGTCCTTTTTATGGTTTCTATGTCCTTTTACATGCTGTTGAGCATCCTTATAATCATTACTTTGAACTCTATACCTGAGAAATTGCTTGCCTCCATTTTATTTAGCTTTTCTTCCTGTTCTTTTATTTGAGGCCTGTTTTTCTTGTCTCCTCATTTTGGCTGCCTCTTTGGGTTTGTTTCTATGTATTAGATAGATCTGCTATGACTCCCAGTCTTAAAGGGGTGTCTTAATGTAGTAGGTGTCCTGTGGAGTCCAGTGGTGCAGTCTCCTTGATCACTTGAGACAGGTGCTCCAAGAATGTCTCTTGTGTGTGTTTTGTGGACTTTCCTGTTGTAATTGAGTTTTGATTACTATTGGCCCATTTGCCGCATGGGATCAACCCTCAGGCTGTCTGACTGTGAGGCTCAACCCCAACCACACTGTTTGAGCTGCTATGCAGGTGCTGACCACATGAAGCAGAATTCACCTCAGCAAGGTTTGATGCCTGCCAAGATTTCCCTTTGGATATGCTGCTTATGAAGCTAATTGGATCCTGTTCTGATGTTGCCTGAAGCTTACTACTGGTTGTCTTCATTCTGGGCCTCTTGAGAGGGACTCTGGTGAAGGCCAATGAAAGACAGTGCCTATGACTGGCCCTCAGCAACATATTTGAAGGTGCAGGCAATCCAAAGTTTGTGGCTACCTCTGCTGATCCTGTGTGCACATAGGAAAGTCCAAGCTGCATACCAAGGCTGGCTTTTAGCAGGAATGGGTCTGGGGACAAGTCTGCAAAAGTCCCAAGGCAGTGGATAAGATCTTCCTCTGCCTGTTTCCACCTGCCAGCTGCCTGTTAAACTCAGTCACTGAAAGAGCCTCTGGTTGTACTCTTCAGAAGGGCACAATCTCCACAGGGTGAGATGAGAGGGATTCCTGAGGGTGGGGCTATTGCTTTCCCCCTGGCTGATGTTGCATGGGCAGAAGGGCTCCATCCAAGAAAGATGGCATCTGAGGTGTGGAAGATTGACTCAGCACAGGGATCCTGGCCCCTGTCTCTTCAGCTGTATCCCCAGAGTCAGAAACCGCAGACTTCCTTCACATAACTGTAGTCCACTCTCCCTCTGTTGGTGCCCAGGGTGAGTAGCTGCCAATGAAATTTTGTGCATTGACCCTTTAAAACAGTGCCTGTGTCTCTAGTGGACTCCTACCTCTCCCTGGTGGACAGAAGCCCCACTGCTTTTCACAGCCATATGTTATGTGGGTACCCGTTCCTGTCTCTGGGGTTCTGGGCTGGGGAGCCTGGCTTGGGGCTGAGACCTCATGCTTCTCAGAAAGAACCCCCCCCACAGCTGAGGTATCCCTTGGAACCTCAGCCACCACCCATAACCAGCCTTTTTGCACCTGTGCTCTTCCTAACAGTCTGTATATCCTTGGCTATAAGACTTCTCTTAAGATAGTCTTCAGTTGATTATTCAGAATGATTGTTCTATAATTTAGTTGTAATTCTAGTTTGATCCTGGGAGGAAGTGAATGTAGCATCCACTTACTCCACCACCATCTTGGATCTTCCAAATGTTAAGTACTTTAAAAGGAGGGATTCACTGCTTTCATCCATATAAATTCAGAGCCTGGTACAAGGTTGAACCCCTAGTCCCTATTCAATAACTATTTGCGGAATGAACAATGTACCAAATAAATTCAGGCCTCTGCTATTTGTGTGGGGAAAATGTGAAAACTTGCCTTGGTGCCAATAACAGAAGTCAGCCGGGCCTCCAAGTTTTCTGCAACCTCAAAGCCTATGGGGTTCATCCAGTCTGTGACTCAACCTCCTCATCACCTGTCCCATGACATGCACTGCAGGCTGCCTCAACCATACTGCAGTGCAGGATTCTGGGGAGCAAGCCACTCTCAGAAAGCAGTCCAGAGGGCAGTTTATTTCTGCCACATGAGCACAAAGCCTCTTCCTAGATTGGGCTTCAGCATGTTCTGTTTGGCCTACATACCAAGATTTGTTCTCACACAAGACCCTCTGTGAGCTGACTCCTCCTGTTCACTCCTCTGAACCCTTTATCCACTTTCACACCTCTATGTTTTTACATGTTCTGCTGTATCCTTTGGGGACTCCTTTCCTCCCTATCACCCCTCCTCCCTGCAAGACAGTCTGTGCCACCTCCCCCGGAAAACCCTTTCCTGACACCTACGTTCCCCTGCTTGTCTGAGTTACATGTTCTTCCTGTTTGTTCCCTGTATCATTGGTCCTTACCCCTGCTGCAGCAATGACATAGAGCTTTAAACATTTGTACACCTGTTATACAAAAGAATGTAAGCTACTTCAGGGCAGGGACTGGATCATATTAATCTCATGCCAAGCATAGAACCTATAACTTTAATCAGTGTTGGATAGGTGGGTGAATGGGTTTTTAAAATCTTTTAACTCCTAGTATTAGTAAATATGAGTGAAATCTAGGATGTGTTGCACATTGGATTCCAAAAGGGTTTACAACCAGAGAGGTACCCAAGATAGGAATAGAATCTGTGACAAAATTATTGGACTTTAAGTAAGGTTACATTAGTAGGAAAAATGTAAATTATAACTAAGTTGAACTTCAAGAATACAGAATGAAAAACAACTATATATTTAACTAGGAGGTTTTTTTAGTTGTTGTTGTTTTTTAAGGGTTGCTGGGTTGCCTATTGGCATTGCTCAGATACAGAAGAGGTAGGGTTGTGTGCTCATGTCTTTCAGGTTCAGTATCAATGATCATAAATATGATCATAAATTTTTAAAGAAAACTTTCCTAAATGTCCTTAATGTAGTACTGCTGAAAGTTACTGTAAAATTTGGCAATGCTGAGCCTCCAGTGCTTATTTTCAACAATGGAACTGTAAGAAAGAGTCTTTGCTACCCACAGATCTATTCTGTTAGGTATATGTTTTAACCTTGCCTCTTTTTTTTTTTTTGCTTTCACTTTGCTTCAAATTGGGTGTGGTCTTTGGTCTACTACATGAACAAGGTCTTTTATGTGTACCTAAGCTACCAGACATTCTTCTTGGTCATAGAGATTTCAACCATTTTAAGATGCCATTCTGTCTACTTGAACCACTGAGTGCAGACTGCTGTGCTAGCACCATGTGGAGAGCCAACTTAGTGCTCTTTGTATGATGATCTGCTCCAGAGAACAGTCTCTACTGTGGACTTTCTATGAATGATCATCAAATCCTCATAAACCTTGCAAAGCATGTATTCTTATTTCCACTTTACTGATGATGGCACTGAGGACCAGAGGAAGTGAAATGACTTGCCTATGGTTATAATGTTGGTAAATAGTGAATTCTAAATTAAGATGATTTCTCTCTGACTCCAGACTTAACCACTACACTACAATTAGTATTTCTGATTTTGCTTTTTGAAATGGAATTGTGGTTCACAGAGAAAAAGAACATAATAAAAATCATACTTAGTTCACTTTTTTATGTTTCTATTTCTTAAAGTACTTCGGACTGCTCTAAAGGCCTATGGCAGTACGGCTTCCAACACAGTGATATCAGGTCCTATGGAAAATAGTCAAATTCAATTCATAATTTATTCCTTCCTGGAGCCCAGGAGTTTATATGTTATTTGCCTTTAATTTGGGCTCCCTGTACTGGCAGCTTGCTAGGGTACAGTTTGCATTTTGTAGACATTTATGTACTCTCAGGTAACAGAGACAGTAATGCTTTATACTTTGTTCATTTTCTCTTTATCTGGAAACAAAAATTATTTCTCATTTCAATCATTCCTCCCTCATTTTGACCGAATACAAATGTTTATAAAATGGAATTATTTATATAATTTATTATCAGAATATTATAGGTAGATCAAAAATGTAATCAAGTCCTCATCATTTATTGCAACAACTTTGAAAATGTTCAAGTGAAATTTGAAGCAAACATCATGTACTATTTTGCAAATTATTGTGAAATATAAAAATATATTATCTATTTTTATCTACAATATAATTCTCAGTCATTCTCTACTCCCTGAATACAATTTTATCACACGTTTTTGACGTAATGAAGGTTTATACAATATTACAATTTTTTCTGTTATAAGCAGCTGCATTCTTTCATTCATTCACATCTTCATTGCAGTGAATAAAGGGCCAATTCTATGGTGGGCCCTGTAGTAGATACTGAAGCTGCCATGGTGAACAAGACGAGGTCTTGGTCTTCAAGAAGCTCACAATACGGTAGGAAAAACCTCACCCATTATAAGTGCTGTAAAGTTAAAGTGCAGGGTGTGATGGGGAAAGGGAATGGGTGTTACAAGAAGAGAATGAACATACCTGGGTCCTAGGGCAGGAAAGAAAACATTTGTAGCCTTTACTAGTAGAACTGAGGGTTAGAACTTAAGTCACTGAGAGAGGTATCAGTAAGAGATGAAATAAGTTCATTATTCTGGTCTTTATTCTAAGATCAATAAGAAGCAAGGGAGTGGTTAAATTAGAATTGTATTTAAGAATTCACTCCGGCTGTGTGTGAAGAATGGATGAGAGGTCACAAGAGTGGAGGCATGGAGCCTAAAAAGCTATTGCAGTATTCCAGAAGAAAGATGACTGTACTTTGAACTAGGATACTGGAGGTAGAGAAAGAAAGTCAATTCATTTAAGAACTATTTAAGAAATAGGGTTCATGTGTATAGACTGATGGAATTGGACATGGAGTGAGGAGAGTGAGAGATCAAATCAGGTTTATCGCTTGGGAAGCATGATAGATGAGGCTGTCATTCACTGGAGTGGAAAGTACTGAAAGTACTTGGAGTGAGGGGAAAGATCAAGAGTTACATTTGGATGTGTTGGGTATGAGGACGTGGGCCCACCATTTGGAAATTTAGGCAGTCAGATACAGAGTCTAGGGAGCAGGTCAGGACTAAATGCATGACAGTAGCATGAAGGTGGTAGTTAAATCCATGGAGGGGGAGACAGTCCACTGTAATCTTGTAGCACAGGAAGAGAAGAGGGTAAAGAATGGGGCCTGGAGTTCTTGGGAAGGGCAAGGTGATTAATGAGGAAGCATTCTGAAAGGTTGAAGGCAGTTAGCTATTTTAGGCTCAAGCTTAGGGGAAAGTTCAGGGCTGGAGCTATAGCAGGTGGCATTTAGAGGGTGGTAAACAGCATGGGAACAGAGGAGATAGCCTAGAAAATGTAGTTTTTGTACCATATTGTTACCAACTTGGTTACTAGAGGCAGAGATAGTCTGGACAATAATAAATTTCTAAAAAAGAAGAAGAATGTGGAATAAAGTGCAAGGGCAATGTTTAAATCAGAGGATGGGAATTATATAAAGACTGTACAAGATTTGTTCAGTTTGGACCTGGATTCCCTTTCTATGAACCCTACTAAAGCGGTAATGCCTCTTGCTCATCCCCATTGTAAACATATTCCTAAGTGAGTCCCTGAATCAACAAATGTCACTCCTGCTCATAACAAAGTTTTCTTGTTGGAAAAAGTATGTAGCCAGGCAAGTTTTCTAGCATGATTTCAGCCTTCTTTACAAAGTCATGCTCCAATGTCTTCAAAGTCACTCAGCCAAGAAGGAACTGTGCTGTCCATAAGACTGAAGGCAGGAGCATTGGCCAAGAGATGACCCCCACCATCCTCATTTTCCTTTCTTTTTCATATAGTAATATTTTTCTGCTTGAACATGTGGTGTTTGTCTTAAACAATGCATCAAACCAGTAAATACAAAAAGCTACTCTGGGTTTCTTACATGAAAATCCCTCAATTTGAGGTGACAAGGAATAGCCCCCTAGGTTCAGTGGAAGACTGAAGGGCAGATACTTCTCCTCAGGCTGTCCCAGCTCCATGTAGTCTTGTCTAAGGTGGAACCACCTAAACAGTTTTAAAAAGATAAGCAACTGCTTCTCATTTAAGGCCCTCCCTCCAGCCTCACTTAGCTATGATTAATAATAATTTTTAAAAGTCTGTCTTCAATCTCCTGAAACCTTTCTAGAGCAAACTGGAAATAAAGACCCAGATTGTTTTCCACTGAATAAGCTTTCGTGTCATCCATCAAAGACTATCACAGACTTCCAGGGAGTGTACTGTCACCAAGATATCTTGTGGTGTAACAAACTTTAGAACCAAGTTTATCAAGTTTATGAACACATCACAAGGTTGGGAAAATTTTCTCCAAATGATTCATCCTCCCTGAACCTGGACTAGGATTTTCAATGCTAAATAACAACACTAATGTTAAGAGATCTTTATTATTCAAAAAATAAATAACAAGATAATGACAAGTTCACTCTGGAAACAATGGAGACTGCAGGTAGATACAATAGATTTCCTTTAAATACAGTCACTTCTTGAGGAGGAGTGGTCAGGCTCAGAACTGCTCTCTCTGTTCCCCCTCCCATTTATAGTAGCAGGGATAGGGACAGTGTTGATATAACTGATGAGCAATAACCTGACACTGTGTGTGTGTGTGTGTGTGTGTGTGTGTGTGAGGGAGAGAGAGAAAGAGAGAGACAGAGAGAAGATGAATGTCAGGGGTGCTGGTGGGGGGCAGGGCTTTTCAGTTCTGCACTGCCTTAAACTTTCTAGAGCATGTCCTCTTCATCAGTGGCACAGGAACCCAGAATCAATCATACAACTAAATGAGCTAAAGTTCCTTGTTTCTCTTCTGCATCTTCACTGATAAATACATTGTCCACTGAAAGACACTGCAGGCAAAAACAAACAAACAAACAAAAAACTAAACTTGGCTAATTATCTGCTGTTTACTCAGAATTCAATCTGTGCATAATGGCCTTGTCTTTTCACAGGAATCTCTGGATGTCTGCATCAATCAGGTTGCTGCTTCAGAATATAAGCTCTTATGGAACAGGGCCTCTGGGTTTCACCTGCCCCATAATTCACTTAATGCAGCCCTACATGCCTTGGGATGTATAATAAATAGTTCTCCATGAGTAGGATTGTAGGGTTATAAATAGGCAGTTCAACAGGGGGGTGGTTTTAACTGCTTTGCTGTATTATGAAGACTGCCAGCATCAGCTCAGTGGCAGCCTGCAAGGTTACACTGTTCAGAGTTTCAGTAAGCCAAAAGATGTGAAACCAGTCCCATGGCTCACTTGACTTGGATCAGTCACGTTGACAAACACTGAAGCATCTGGTTGCAATTCAAATACTCCTCCCAAGTGAATGGATTGTTGCCCGCAAGGTTTGGAGGAACTGTGGGTATTTGCCGCTCTAAGTAAGATTCTCTCGGATCCACTCGTGGACCTCAGGCAGAGGCTGGCTATAAATGGAGCTTGACTCGAAGTTTCCCGATTGGAACAGAAGGTGACTTGAGCATAGATATAATAGAGTCCTTGTCTTTTAACGCTCAGCTGTTTCCCATTTTCAAGGGTTACCAAGTTGTTGCTCATGGTGTAGTATCCTTTTTGGGCCCACTGTAGAACTGTAATGGAGAGGAGAAAAATTTGTGGTGAGGTGAGGCATAGCATGGTTCACACTCTAACAAAATATAGTTTAATATTGACATTAACTTAATATATGAATGGAAGTTTTGGGCATAAGGGACTTTTAAGGACCTGTCCAACCTTAAGTCTATGAAGGGGCTGTGGCTGACAAATTAGCCTGGGCTTTACAGTTGATGAAGCTGGGTTCCAATCCAAGCTTTGTTCAAGCTTGAGCAAGTCAATCTCCCTGAGTTTCGGTGTCTCATCTGCAACACTGGACTAATATCACAGCATGTTTCAGAATCTTGGGAAGATTAAATAAAGTAATAGAGCACAGTGAGCTTCTTTCTCCCTTTAGAGTTCTTAAAGCTAATTTCCCCTTGAATTTAAGAAAGTGTGAATGATTTCAAAATTCCACACCATAAAATATGCATGCCAAAATATTCAAGCAAATTTGTTGCTGATATTAACATGGATTTCTTCCTTTCCTTAAAATTTACAAAACCAGAAAAGTTGCTGGTCCACCTAGCTCAGCCTCAGCACAGAGAAAATGAAAGACCCCATTTCTTCCTACCTGATCAAGCTGTTGCAAACCTGACGTGCCTCCCACAATAAGGACTAAAATTAGGCAAGGAAGTATGAAAATAAACCTGTCATTTCACTGTGTGTTTTGAGCTCCCATTGTAGTGGGTGCCACCAACTTGAAAGTATCTGTATTCTTGTGGCTCGACCGGAGTACCCACCAACAGTGTGCCATTTTCTCGACTGAGATGTTGAGTGGGTTCAAAGTAGTGTGTGCACCTGATTTCAAATCTCAGCTCCCACAGAGAGCTAGATTCTAGGGTGGGGGTTGGGAAGAAGTGAAAGTAATTGATGCATTTGCTTCCTCGAGCTTTTAAAAATGTTCTTAGTTGGTGGTCTTAGGCCTATTGGGGTGCAAGATCCAACCTGTTAAGACTCATCCTTTAGAAATACAAAAGGTACCCAAAATGTGTGACATTTCTTGGCCTTCCAGGCCACTCCAGAAATGACACTTTATTATGTTTTCACTTTTGGACCATCTGATTGAGAAAACAAGTGCAGGTTCCCTATTTTAGTCCACTAAGTTTATTTTTATAGGTCCTTACCTAATTTTCAGCATAGCTGTAGGTCAGGTCTGTAGCAGCATAACCAGGTAAAAATAAGAGATTTGGGACTGGGGTGGGGTGAGGAATGTTACTATCTTTCTACCAGATCCTCTGCAAACCTACTAATGCAGACTGTAAAATATACTAGGATGAATATCAATAAAAGGCCTTTTGGCAGAATCTCAGCATCATGAAATATACTCAAGGACAAGGATTTGTATATAGGTGGGTGAAGACAAATGGGAATCTATTCTCCAAGGAGATGTCTCTGTTACTGTTATCTGATATGAATGAGAAGGTGTCATGAGGATGACCACCCTGGCATGCCAATATAGTTGTTATATTCTCCTGTAAGTGTGTTTTCTGAGAAAGGGATACTTTAAAGAATTAAGTATTGTGGGAATACTGATATTAATAAAGGACTTTATGTCACTCTTATGAAATCTAAGTCACAGTGAAGAAAGCTGAACAATGTTACCTTACATTTGTATAGCACTTGACAGTATAATTTTTTTCTACATTAGCTGATTTGATGCTCAGTGTCACTCCTTAAAGTGAGGCAGGAAACGGCTGCATAGGTAAATGTACTTGCCCAAGGTCACCCAGCAAATGGTAATCATGGTTCTTGAACCTCAGTATTCAAAACTTCCTATATGGTGCTCTTACTCCTGTACCATGATCCATGATAACCGTGTATACACACTGAGAAACCCAAACCTCACCCCAAAGACGAGGCTGTATCTACTCTCTGCTCCCTCTCCTCCCCTCCCCTCCTTTCTCTCTCTCTCTCTTTCTCTCTCTCTCACACACACACACACAGACACACACACACACACACACACACACACACACTCTGTTTAGAACTCCATTCCAGAGCACTGAGCTGAACTTTTTCAAAGACTGCTCTGATGCTCTCAGACTTCATTTATGTAGATGGGGGATTTTATGCTAGCGTCTGTGTTTCCATCCATTTATCAGATGCGACACGTTCTCCAGCACCAGCTATCAGGAGGTACAGATTTGGGAAAAAAAAGATCTAAGAACTAGAACAATGGCAGAATGTATATGGAAATAATATCATTCAGAGTTGAAAAGATTACAGTATGTCATCTGTTGTTACTTCATTGGAAAATTTAATGTGCAGGCACCTACTGATCTTTGCAGAATGATTTTACCTTTAATTTCCTTGAGGTTGGCCCCAGTGTGGCTGGGGTAATCATACAGGGAGTGACAGATGGCAGGAAATACCCCCTGAGGTGCATTTATACACAATGAAGAGACGTTAGGATAAAGGATGTTCCTAGTCATCTCTTCTATGTTGTCAGAATAACGGTCCCTCCACCCAGTAATTCATCATTAAAAGTCAACCATTGAGCAAGAACATAATGAAAACATTGGGATTGCTTCCCTCTTCTTTTTGTCCCTCCAAATCCCATTCGTACATTTAAACTCAACTTTGAAGACAAAGAAAAGCATATGACAGGTATATGGGTAGGTTTGTAAACTAGGCCCCAAAGAAAGAGAGGAGCCTAATCATTGGGTGGCATTGCATCAATATCCCAGCCTTCCCCCTTGGATGGCTAATGTTCAGATGCTTTTGAACTTACCAGATGCTGTTTTACTACTGGCCTCACTTATGACATGTGCTGCAATTTGAGGATCCTGATCACCTGAAATGAAACCAAAAGCTAACTATTAGGCCGAAATAATACAAAACTGCCCATGGAACTATTTAGTCAAGTTCTACAGCTGTGTAATAGACTGTGCTTAAATAATTTATGTAAAAGGAAGGATAGAATGGCCTGAAATCCCTCCCACAATGGGAAAATTTGGTTTCTAAAGTCTGAACAATTGAATTGGCTATTTCCACTGATCCTTTTTTTCTTATAGTTGTTTAGTACTTGACTGACTCAACTTTACAGACTGACACAGGCTAAAAATACTGGTCTCCATTAAACATATTTTGAACCTTGCTTTTAAGAACAACATCCATCCATTGGGAACCTTAGTGAACCCCAAGGTAGTGTCTGTACAATTAGCTAGTAAGATGCTTATAGTGTCCAATTTGGTCAAACAACTGGCCAAACTATTGTATCTATCTCTAATTGTTTCTCATGTAAAAGGCTTGCTTCTTAATTAGATGTGCTGGTTTTCTAAGTGCAAAGACTGTGGAAGTTTCCATTTTTTTCCAGTAATGAGCTATGTTGGGCACTTTGTAAGTGTCCTATAAATATTGTGTCAAATTGCATGACCTAAATTACCAGTTTTGTTAAATTCATCATTTACTGAAGACTGCTAGGCAGTCTGTATGATTAACCTCAACCTCCATATGAACTGTTTCCTCAAATTTCACTGTTATTAACAGGTAATGTGGTTCCACTTAACATATTTTAGTCATTCTGAAGACAAAAACTTCATGGAAATCAGATCACCTTCTGCATCTAGACCAATAGTTAAAGCCACGTCTGAGCATTCTCTTTGCCTCACAAAATAGTATCTATATTTCCATATGTACAGGGTGGGGCAAATGTAGGTTTACAGTTGTTCATATGGGAAGTAATACAATAATTAATACCTAATAATACAAGAATAAACTCTGTGTTTCATGTACTCAAAACTGTAAACTTACTTTTGCCCCACCCTGTATTTGTATATATATTTGTGTGTATTAAATTTATAAAACCCAAAGTATCATTTTCACCAACTTTGTGATATTGTAGTCTGTCTAAGAACACCCATCTACCAACACTTCATTTTTCCCATACTCGGCTACTCAGGTCAGTCCAGGCACTATTGTGTCATGTTTGGGGTGCTATATTCTAAGAGGAACAGGGGAAGTTAAGGCATCATCCAGAAAAGGAGGTAACTAGGAAAGGAAAGGCTCTGGAAAGGGTCATAGGAGGAAGAGTGGAAGGTACTGGGGAGGTTTAGTCTGGAGAAGAAAAGGCTTCCATGATTGCTGTTTTCAACATCTGTACAGCTGCTGTATAGAACAGGAATCATACTTTGTTTCATATGGCCCCACAGAGCAGAACTGGGTCTAGTGAGTGGAGATTACAAGAACAAATTTCAACTCCAGAGGAGAAAAGTCTCTCATACAGTATAGTAAACTTATTATAATTATTACAGCCATTCAAAGATGGGCCAGGCTACTTGATGAGATAGAAAGTACCTAGGCATGTTTGATCACAGGCCAAATGATCATTTCTGGTGTGAAGATTTGTGCCCTGGACATGGTGTTGGATTTGAGAACCATCAAGACCTTTTCAACCATGAGGTGTTTGAGATGTTCTGACATCAAGAACAAGGCAAAGAATAGAATGTTGTCACACTGACTCATTCTTTGATTCTAGAGGCTCCATTGGCCATGATTCCCCATTAAAAAAACTGTTATTGAGCAGTGAAAACCACTGCTACTAAATGGTGATTTTCTTTTCTTATCCTCTGTAGGTGATACCAGGCTGTATGATTGCTTTGATTAAGGTATTGAAAATAATGGAATTCAGGAAATAAAGAACAAATTGACAATGACCATGGGGGAGGCACGAGGGGGATAATGGAGGAAAGAAGGGGGAGGAGCAAGCAAAGGGACACAAATAGAGGACTCATGGGCATGGACAAGGTGGGGATTGCCTGTTGGAGTGGGGGGCGGGACAAGGTAAGGGAGAGCAATGGGGAAAAATGCAGGACAATTGTAACTGAACAACAATAAAAAATGCATAATATAAAAAAGAAAATAGTGGATTTTCTTCACATTTGGTGTTGTCATCATTAAAGGAACCCAGCCAATTGTGTTCCAGTTTCATTTCCAGGTCTAAAAGTTGCCTGATTGAACACTGGATTGTTCAATATAATTGGCTTTATAAAGCTTCCTTTTACTTTATAAGTATACATAGGAATTGGAAAATAGCAACGTACCTTTTTGCATCTCAAAGGTTTTTTCTTTCTCTTTCACTTCATTTCCCATTATATCCTGAAATAAGAATTATTACAAAAAGTCATTTTGACAGGAACTCTGCCGTGGGGTTTTAGAGGTATCATTTATTTGGCATCAGTCTTCACTCTGCTACCTGGTTCTGGTGAGGCTTATCATATAGACTCAGACCCTGTCATTAATTCCATCTTATTGATTAGGAGCCCATGGCTCTGACAGATGAGGTGATAACCCAGAAAGCCCAGGAGTGGACCTGCAAGCAGAGTCTGTGGTTTGTTATCTCCATTCTCGCACACTTTCTACACTGGAAGCTGCAATACTAACTCTGCTTATGACCTGCCTGATTTTGATAGGTATTGACAAATAATGCTGAATCAGGAGATGATTATACCCTGGGAACTTGTATATAGAATATTATTAAACATAAAGCATGGTGTGTATCTATTAGAATAAAATTTGCTTGAAATCTCTCAGAAAATGGTAACAGTAAGTTTGATCTTGGGAAGAAATCCCAGAAAAACCCCTCAGATTTTTAAAAAATTTTGTTGTCCCTTTGAATGGGCTGAGGAGAGTCTCTTGTTGCTGGTTGTCTGTCCTTGTGTGGCTTGCATTTACTATTTAGAATAATCAACATACATATAGGAAACACAGGTAATCTCCCAATGCTTCTGATGTTCAAAGACAAATGCAACTCTTCTTCAAGGGTTTCTTCTCACTTAGCAACCAAATGAAGGTTAGAGGTACTTAAAGAATCTAACAAGGCCTACAATCAATGCAGGTCAAAAGATAATAAATGGTACTGCTATCATTTAAATATACTGAATAAACGGTTTTGAAGGCCTAACTGACTGGAATGAGGTCACCCAAAGAGACTGAGGCTGAAGGAAAGAGTTGAAACAGTGAGATCACATTCATAGGCCAAGCTTAACTTATACCATCACCATGTACTCTGAACACAAGAGAGGAAGAAAGTAGTGTTTTCACATCCTCTAGTAATCAAAGTCTTGGGCTCCTTCCCATTGCTGGAGTCAACTTTCTACAGGGCCCTTCCTTTTCATTCTTCCTCTAGGAGGAATTAATGTTGTGACTGTTGAGTGTCTTCTTTTAGGCTCAACTCAGTTGCCATATGTGAGGGTGTAAGTCACAGAACCTAAAGGGGAACCTGCACTTTGAAACGCTCACATGGGCTGCAGGGCCTCAACTTTCCACTTTAAGCTGAAATGTGGCACTGTGAAAGTACAGCAACAGGAAAATGTTTGTGAGATAACAAGTAAACAAATGAGTATTTAGTGTCTTTTCAAAAAATGGAGTGTGATGATCGAGGTTGAGATACTTTCAAGCTAGGTGGTTACACTGGTGTCACAGCTTAGCCAAGATGAAAATGTGAAGTCAGCAATGTTTGTCTTTTATGCACCCAACCTTGCCTTTTTGTGAACTTTCCCCCAGCCACACTCCCCAGAGCCTTTTTTTTCCTGCTTTGCTCCACACTTTAACTGAAAATCTTTTTAAAGTTGACTTTCAGAAAATCTTGGATTAGATATTTCATTCAGTGGGAACCCTTGTGGCAGTTATGGACAGATTGACCTTTAACTTGAAAAAGAAATGCTTTAACCCTATCAAAGACATCTCAGGAATTGGTGGGCAAACAATCATGGAGCTGATCATTCTAGCAGAAGGTAGGGTGAGTAGTAAGTTTAATGTGAAATTACACTATTCACAATGCTGTACAATGCCTGAATCCCATCTCCACCCTCCCAAGTGAAAGCTTGATGTGACCCGCCTCAGGAAATAATGAGTTTCTTGTTATTAGAGGTATTCAACCAGAGATTAGGGGACAACTAGGTAGGAACTGTGGGGAGAAAACTGAAGTTATGAGTTGATAATTAGATCTGATGATTTCTAAGACCTCTTCAAGTTCTATTTCAGAGCCCCAAAATTCAAACCCTAGGTTGCTCTGGACCAGTTAGACTGTGACCGATAAAGAACGACTGTTAACATTAGCTAAAATTATAAAAGTCCAATTTGAGGTTATTATGTAGCTGACCTGTTAAATTTAAAAAGTCCAAATATTTTAGAATGATAAATCTGGGGGGATGGATATTAGAGAGTGGTTCAGTCATTGGGGGAAGATTGGGTATTTGGAGGACTTTGTATCTCACCATCATGCATATCATAGGTATAGATGACATTGACTTGGATTCCACCCCTACTACAGCAGAGGCAACGGAATTCCTCTGTTGCATGTAAGGATCTCCAGTTGACATGCCTGAAAAGTTCTGCCTTTTTAGAATATGAAACTTTGGAGCTGTCACTTTTTTATGCAAGCATAAGCAAAAAGACCAAACCGGCGGTTTTCCTTACACCTATTCTGGGTAGCTGATCTGGGAAACTTTGCATATCTGACCTGAAATAAAGCCATGGGAAATTGGCAGTTCAACTGTAAAACTCTCAGTAAGAAAGAGAGAAGGGAAAAATCAACAGCTACTCTCACTGTCTTTGGAGGGAACTGAAGGCTGATCCCATAATTACAAAAAATTTCAAAGTTTGTAGTGTCCTTATGGATAATCTCAGCTGTTTTATTTTATAGATGAGAAAACTGAGGTCTATAGAGGTGAAGTTACTTGCCCAAGGTCACACAGCCAAGGACATTATGTATGTTATTGGGATTATTAACCATTGATCTGAAAGTGGCTTTATTTACATTTAAATTTGCAATACCTCCCAATACCCTGTGATACTGGCCAAAAGCCTCAATGAACCAGAGAAACTCAAATCATTTCCATACCTTACAAATAAGGAGTCAGGAGTTTTTATCTAAAACCTAGATTAGCATAAAGAACCTAAAAGCCAGCAATAGACTTGAGCTGCATTCTGATTCCCATAGGTGGCTCAGAAATAACGAAGATCTTAGTCTTTACTGCTAGAATAAGTTACACATTAGGGACAGTATAAGAGCACAGGAATAAGCTCAGAAATAAGATCTAAAGTTCTTCAATCTTGGGTTAAATTGCATATCATCTATATGCGAGAACTAACTTCTCTTGTTTTACCCAGATACCCAGGCACCTGGCACAGAGATCCCCTCAATGCGGACTGCTGCCTCCTGTGCATGACCCCAAAGTGGGCTGAGGGCCAAGGGTATATGACTCAGTGTTCTGAGAGGGAAACAGGTAGAAAGACTTCTTGATGTTCTGCTTCAGGAGAAAGATCCCTTACATACCTTGTCTATGATAATGAAATTAATTTTGTAGATGCAGCCTCAATAAATGTTCTAAAAATTCTTGTTTTAGGTGCCCATTATATGACTTCATGCTGGGTTCCAGCTTGTTGAGCTAGAAAGCTTCAAAATGTACCCCAGGTGTTGGCTGGCCCTAGAGTGAACTGGGCTCATGAGCAAGTGATATTATGTGGTGTCTGGTTTGAGTGGTATTGAGAAGGTCGAGCACCTATTCACACCTCTCCTCACAATAAAAGAAAAAGATTTCACTTTCATAGCACCTGAAATTCCACCATATGAGAACATCCCTTCATATGTTAAAATGTATCAGCCTTTAGAAATCCCTATGACCTCCAGTAAAGGTATATCTTAACCTGTGGCCTCTGAACACGACAGTGACCAATGGTTATCACTTCCCTGGGAAATGGGGACCAGACCTTGGGTCCACAGTGAGAAAGCATCAAAGTTTGGATGGGAAGATAAGAAAATGCAAAAAACAAATGGCGTACTTCAAAATTTTCTCAGAGGCAGCTGCATGTATGAGTTTATGTGTATGTGTGAATGTGCCTGTGAGATGTGCTTTTTTTGCCCCGAGAGAGTCTTTTTTTATTCTTCTCATGAACATTCCTATGAATGTGAACACTTCCAACTTTCCATACCCTTTTAACATAGGATTTTGGCTTCATTTTTCCTTTTTTAAAAATACACATACCTAGGTATATGTATGATGTATAAATAAATGTTTAAACATTTACATTGTCATATTTCAGTTTCCCGACAGAAGTGCTGAAATTTTCAATGACACTTTGACCAACAACTGAGCTCCTTACCTTGACAAAGGTTTCAAACTGGCTTCTAATTTCCTCACAGTTCAGTAAGGATAAAGACCTCTCTCCTTTGTTGCACCTCTGTATCATTTTCATGAACACAAAATCTTCATGAAGATTCCTTTCGTCTTCTATCTATTTGCAAAATAACAGGGACATGAGAAATGTAATTCTGAGGGAAAAGGGCACTGATGATGTTTGCCTCTACATTCGCTTCCACGGCATCAACATAGGAGGAGGGCTTTCCAAATATAAATGGGGAATAAAAAGTTACTCTGGATTATTGATATTTGGTATTACTTGTTTAAAAATTATAAAAGCTAGCAACCAAAATGTCATATTATCTGAAAGTCTAGGTGGAAATCACAGCTATCCTAATAAAATTTCATCACAAAGTGTACATTTTTAATGTATTGTAGCAGCAACATTCTATAATTGTCATATTTCCCATTGCTCCAGTAATAATTGTTCATTATAAGTAGTCTACAAAATACTCTTCTGCTGAGCTAATTTGCCCACTTCATTATAGTGTTTGTGATGAAGATGTTAATTTTCAATGTGTGTCAATTAACTTGAGTTCTAATTACATCTCTCTCTTTTTAGTTTTAGTATTTGCAGAAACCATTTGAATTTTTAAAGAAATAATCTTTCATTTCCAAAGTTAATGAGATATTTTATTTTGCAATGTCTTAGAATAATATATGGAATTCACTTGTATAATCAACTAATTCTTTGCTGTTTTCTTGTTTTAAGATTAAATTTTTGGATTCAAAACAAGATGCAGTTAGCTGGTGGCTTTCACTGACATTAAGAGCATACCTAAATGCTATGATAAATCTGTCTACCCAGGTCAATATTTCCCCTGTGGAAGCTAGGCTTATGTCCAGGCTTTGATTGACCGAGACCATCAGGCCAAACACAAACAACCAAACCCAGAACCACCCCTCTCTTTTCTCTGCAGTGAAACCTAAAATTTGAGTAACCCATTGGATTTCCTCAACCATCACTGCCCCCCTCACACTGTATGCTGATAGAAAACCTCATGGCCTAATTCTAACCTGAGAAACCCAATAAAGAACACTTAAACAGCCCTGAAAAAAGCAGTCTCCAGATATTATACATCCACAATTTCCACATCCAAACTTTTAGAAATGGCCAGATAATTGATAAATATCTCCTTTTCATCTATGATATTTTGTCAACACAGCCAATGATGCCCTTTATGGGAACTGGGTAAGCACACCAAAACAGGATAAATCTTAATGGTTATATTTTTCTGGGAATGCGAAACAACCTACTAAGTTACTCTACTCTTTTGTTCCTATAAGTTCAATCAAATAATGTAAAACATCTTAGAGGGAAACTGGGCACCTTGCAACCACAGTCAGCATTTGACCAATTACACAGAGAATGCCACTTTTATTAAAAGGCTGCAAATTCTGAAATTTATCAATCTATGCTAATCAGAAGCACTATGAAATTTCAGATCAAATTGATGTTCTCCTTCTGTAGTTGAAAATTTAAAAGAAAAAAAGTTATCCCCGTGATAAAAAATAGTTTACTTTTTAAACAAAGCTTTAGCAAGTAATTGTAGCTAATACCTACATAGTGCTTACTTTGTGCCAGGATTTGTTCTAAGCTCATTACAAGGCTAAATTCATTTAATCAATTAGGCAAATACCATTATCATTCCCATTTCTCAGATGTGGAAACTGAGGCATAGAAATGTAAATAAATTGCCTAGGATCACAGAACTAGTAAAAGAAATAGTCAAGATTTGAACACAGGCAGTCTGACTACACACCTCAAGCTGTTGACCAAAGACAAGAATAGGGGGACTCACTCATTAGACAACAAACATTATGCCACAAGACCATATATCTGTTTGGGTTTCTACCTACCATTGTCCATCATTTGGGTAAAGCTAAACCAACCAACCCAAAATTTAATAAGTACCTCAAATTTAGTTAATAAAGACTTCATCTTACCTTGTCCAATCTTCTATGAAGATACACAGCAAAAAGTGCAGACCCAATCATCTGGGTAATAAGAAATACAGTAAGTAAATACATAAAAATTTTCATACTGACGGGTGGTCCACTAGTCACAGATCGGGGAGAAGGTTGGCTGTATGTTTCGATCATGCTGTGTTGGAGTTGAAATATCTTCTGCCCAAGAACGTGGCAGAGGCAGCATGAGAAGACTGTCAAAGTGGCCACCTTACTCAGGATTAGTTAAGAGCGCACAATCGTCGCAACCCACACTTCCTGGAAAATGTGCTTCGTAGTCTTCTCTCCCAGCAAAAGTTACGTAAAGGTTTTTTTTTTTCTTAAATTATACCCATATCATTCACTTCCAGGCTTTCCCTTTTGTTAGTAAAGAAGAAACAAGTTTCTTCTTCCATACATTCATTCTTGCCTTGAAATGTCATAGACTTCTTAACAGACAATGGCAGTATTTTCCTATTGCTGTCTACATTTTTGGTTCACCAGTTTCAAGGAAAGTGATAAATTAATCCATCAGCAACAGACATATCTCATTTTCATTCTTACTAATGTAAAGTGGGAACCTGGTATGTGGGGAAAGAAACAAATGTCAACAAAAGTTTGGATTGATTTTATGACTGGTGTGTCACTAGCTAATTGCTTCTCAAGACTCCTTTAACCTTTAAACCAAACAAAATTCCAGCAGCTATTCAAGTCAAGACTACGTGGCATAAAGCAAAAAAGAGTGATGACAATTACTAAATAAAAGTTAACTGAAGAGATAATTCAAGAAAAATACATTTCTCAAAGATCAAGAGAAGTGGGGTCTTGAGGGAAATCAGGTCAAAATCTGTGATTGAGTTTGGAGTAGGAATATTAGTTTGACATAGTCAAATTGCTTGTCTACACTGTTCCAATTCATCAGATCATTGACAATTCCAATGTAACTGTTCAGAAAAGGTAAAATAAGTGGCAGTTCAGGGACCTGAATTCTGGTCTTTGATCTACCGATAAATTGCTATTGACCTCAGGCAAATCACTTTGCTTCTCTCGACATCAGTTTCTTTACATCTGAATGGGACTGTCACACCCGCTTTGCCTATCCCATAAATTATTGTAAAGAACAAAAAGATGTGCATGAAAGATCTTTGAAATTTATTAAGCAACAGACAAACAACTTTCATCCTGAATTTTTAAAAAATGTGTTTAGCCTAAGATATGAGTTTTCCGAATAATTGCGAACTCTTTACATACTAGTAACAAACAAAAGAACAATAATGTCAAAAAACTCAAAGTTTGGATAACAAATTCAATCATTGAGGTGGGTAGGATTATGCATTTCTAAATGGCTTTTTCATAGTTTTGTCAGATTGCCTTGAAAATAAAAGCAGCTGTGGAAGCCCATACCCCACATCCCAACCTGGCCTAGAAACTGTAAGCTTACTTTGGTGACTCCTATAAAATTGTTTTCAGAGTCAAATAGGAAATGTAGCAAAATGCTCTGATAGGCATGCTATCTGTAGAGTTAGCACCTGCTCTCTTATCCTCCTACGCTGCTGCATCCTGTCCTAGGCCCAGATCGGTGTAGCTTTTCACTACATCTGCCAAGTAGGTGGCTTCAGTGCACGTGATAAACTTTGATCAGTGAAGTCAGAGGCTTTGGTTCTTAGACAAGTAACCTTTATTCCACTGAAGGAAAATTATTATGAGAGTGGGCTCGAGGACTTCTCCAAGGCTAGTTTCATACAATTACAGAATGCCGAAGCTACAAGGACTGTGCAAAGATTATGGAAGGGATCACAGAGATGCAGGCAATGTCAGGATTTCTTCATGTGATCAACTTCAAAAAAGGTTGTCTAATCCTTCTGCTTCCAATTCCTGATCTCCAGCCTCCTGCAGTCTGACTTCTGCCTACAATGTTCCCTTAGAACTGTTCCCGCCATTATTAGTTCAATAATTTATGCCAAATTCTTTCTGGAGTTCATTTTTAGTGACCTTTCTATTAGTCTGTTGACCTATTATTCTGTTGTTATCCTTCTGAAAACTCTCCCCTCTTGCCTCTCAGAAAACTTCTTCATGGATTCCCTTTTTTCTTTGCATCCTTTAAAACTTTGGTGTTCCCTATCCTCATTCTGCTGTTGTCACCTCTCCTCCCTTCTCCTCTCTTCTTGTACTACATGTTTTCCTTGAGTGAGTCCCATTCATGTTCATAATTTTTAGTATCACCTTCAATGTGACAAATCCAAAATCTATAACTATAACCCTAAACTTCAGATTTTTAAGTGTGGATACCTCTGAATATTTCTACTTGGATATAACAAAGCCACCTCACATTTGACATGCTCTAAACTTCACTCAGATCGCCACTCCACTTCCAACCCAGATCTGTTCTCCCTTAAGGATCTACCTTATCTCAGTGAATGGTACTGCCACACTCATCTAATTGTCCATGTCAGAGACCTGGGAGTCATCTATAATTACTCCGTCTTGCCCAGATTATTCCCCAATCCCAGTGGCTTCTTTCTTCCCAAAGCTTCTGGGTTGGAGCCATTC